>BPLR01012079.1:0-33331 GCA_021605095.1 Caerostris extrusa | reverse complement strand
CATTGCTGCTACCGGTGCATTAAAAGTCTGATCTTTCATTGAGGATACGTTTATTTAATAGAACACGTCATATTGGCACAATGGAACATGTGGAATTACCTTCACTAAGATTAAAGTTATGCAGAGTGATTCAAAACTCATGGGCGAGATTATATATTAGAAGATCTTGATGTCATGATCATGATCTCATATATTAAGAAGATATGGAAAACATTTAACAGAGGAAATATCAAACGTTCCAGGTACCAAATATCTGGGATGCTGTATCGAGATATTTTGCTTCTTCAATATTTCCCTTAGGTAGTATAATTGGAAATACCCCTTGGTGTTCGGATTCTGTGTTGATGTTTGGAAGGATAATACCCCTTTATGGAAAAATTTCCTATACCAAACCGGTATTCTTGTTGTTGTATATGCGTCGGCGCGTGTTGATGTTTGAAGGATCAAAAACCTTTATTGAAAATTCCTATGCCTCACCAAATTAGCACATCTAATTTATTTATTATTTAATTTTAAGCATTAATTTCTACAATAATTATCTGGTAGTTTGTTTTGTTCTTCCTCTCATTTAACTATGCATTGCATACTTTTGTTAGTAGTTTCATTAAAATCAACACATTGCTTTTGAGTTATCTCTTATATTTGCAATTTTCCTTAATTTTGCAATCAATATATTAATGGTATCTTTTCACGATATTCTTAATAATTGCAGTTAATTAAACCTTATTAATAATACAAATGATTTGGAGTCAAATAATTAAAAATTAATTTTACCTAATTTTGTGATACTTAAATATGAGCCTGACTATTGCTGAATCCCATTCCACCTTCAGATGTGTGGTACAAAAGTTTCAGAAGCTCTACATCAGAAAAGTAGGTCTTTCCAGACTCCAAGTTCTATTGAAAACCGCATAACATCTCCATCTTCATCTTCTTCGTCATTATCGTAGATCTAATAAATATTTCATATTAAACAGATGTTTATTTATAAGCATATAAATAGCAGGTTTTGCAGCTTATAACAATCAATTACAACAAAAATGCAGGATGAAATACGTCTACAACAATTCTTAATACTCAATGATAGAATTTAGCTGAACAGCAAAATTTTTAAAAAATTAGAGGGATTTTATATAAGAAAAAAGAATTTCTTACTAGTTATGCTGTACATTAAAAATTATTGGGATATTTTTTTAATCATGCTTAAATCATGCGCAGAAGTGGGGGAGGGGGAAAGAAAAAAAATTCTTCTCTGCTCTTCCTTCTAATATATAACACTATTCTCTTAACAGATATTTACTAAAGAAAGTACAGTTTATTTTTTCTATTCAGTGATATATTAAAAGTAAATTTATAATTTCACATTCGAATGACCAGCGCAAAGAGTTTAAATGTCAGTATAGAATTTTGTTTCTGACATTGATTTTTTAATCGAGATGCCACCCGAAACAAATTTAATTGAAATGGTTTAATATTTCTAAATATTGTTTCCAAAGGGTAAAAGACAATTAATTTCAGAATTATTTTCAGTTAGAGAAAGCAGATTTAGAGAGTTTCAAGCAAAAAGTTCAGTATATAAAATCAATGATTTAAATCAAAATGTTAAGTCCCTTATTTATCCAAGTCTCTTGTTACTTTTAACCTGTCACCCAATGTGACGACAATACTAAAAGGTGAATTTTCCAAGGCTGAAAATCACATACAAGTACATAAAAGCTAAACAGTATCGTGTCCATATATTGATAAGAAATTTAAAATTTTTTTGATGCAAACTGATAAACTAACAACTTGCAAGATCTACAAGGAATCGCTCTGTTTACAAATAAAGTACTTAATGTATAAATAGAGAATATTGGAAAAATAATTATTGTAGTCACATGGAATTTTCAGCATCACAAAATACCCAATATATGTGAACGAAATATAAAACAATAGAAAATACTTTAAAATATTAAATAAATATTTGAAAAAAATGGTTCATAAAATGAGAATTTTGAGAATCGAAAATGAAGATTTCTTATTTAAAGTTCATAAAAGTGTGGTGGTCAGTTGATTTATTTTGTAGATTCAGGTTTTTTTTACTATGTTAGTCTAGCTTGAGACGACAAAGAATAATGTGTTCAGTATTCTGCAAACCACCTACACACAGTAGTTATACACAGGGAAGCTTAGACTAACTCACTTTGGGTAGATTTTTGCAAAAACTCCCTACCCAATCATAAATTGAGACATTTTAAAAGAGTTACGAGGAGTCTTTGAATAATGGAGGGAGAATACATCTTTGTAACAGAGCATTTGATGATTCTATATACAGTTCATTTCCCAGTTTAAAAGTTTTATTTTTACGTGATTTTATAATAAAATTCTAACATATTAGTTTCAATGTCACTTTAAAAGGTTCCTTTTTAAACCAATTGGTTTTCATTACTATAATGTTGGTATGGATTACGGAATTAATTTAAAAAATTTTATATGTAAAATATTACGTTAACGTTAATTGAAAGTAAGCGATTATTTAATATTTTCAAACTCAAAAATACATAATAGATTAATAGAATTGCAATTAGAATTAACTAGCACAATTTACGTACAGAGCTGTTTCCTTTTAAGATATAGGCAACGCATAGAAATTTTGCTTCGAAAATGCTATTAACGTTTTCATGTGTAATATTGCTTATAAAAAATAATGGCTTTTATTTTATTAAAGAAAAGTAATTAGATGTAATTATGATTTTTTTGACGATGTATTAGATAATAAGTAAAAGGATTTATAGAGAAAATAATATGTATTAAAACTTATATAATTATTTGTGTATTGCAGATCAGTTTTGGAATTTTAAAAATTTTATAATATCAACAAGATTAATTGCATTTCACTTTTGTGTAATGTTTTTAATCACTAGATCCATCTATAAAGCATAATGTTAAAAGACAGGGTTGAATCAAATTTGGTCAAATAATTTCTTTAACACTTACTTTGATGAAATCTTTGCAGCCTTCGTGATTTCTGAAATCGACTTTGAGCACCGTTATTATGATACCATATCCACTTGGTGGAACCATTTTGATAAGACAGTTTCTTCCCGTTCTCGAATAAGTCCCAAACCTGTTCGGCCGTAATTCTCCAACCGAATCAGGTCCAGATGCTGGAAGTGTGAAGAAGACTTTCTGGAATTTATTAGGAGAAGTACATTCATCTTCGACGTAATCTAAGATTAAATGAAAAAATAATAGAGTAAATCTTACAATCTAAATGTAAATTAGGCCACAAAGAAAAACAAGAGAATATGAACATGGAATTATTTCAATACTGGTAAATGCTGTTTGCCCTTTTGTTATTCTGTCCTTAGAGGAATATCAGGGTACGAATTTCTTTGCTTCAGAATATGATAATTTTTTTTTTTCGAGTTACATTCATTTCCTGTATTTTGTTTTCTAATTACCAATAAAGGCACGCTTTCAAATTTGATGAATGCAGCTACTGGCAATTAACACACTTCCATCCTGAATTACAATCTGTATATGAATGATTGGCAGATGAATGACGACATTTAACCTTTTTACCATGGAAGCTTCATAGGAGCGTTCTAATAATTTAAAATTAAAATAATGTAAAAAAAAATTCAAAATTCATAACAGTATACTGCAGTTTAGGTAACCAGCTTTAATAGTTTTGAATGATCCATAAAATGATACATTTTTATAATGATTTCAAAGATTCAAAGAATAGGTTTGTCTATTTGTCTCTAATATTACATTACTGTGTTTTAAACTGAGTGTAAAACTTAAACATCCATGTAATTATTAAGCAGACAGCCAAGAACATGTAAAAATGGACTCATTGCGATCAATACAATGGACACTCAATTCAGTAGAAAGGTGATTTATATGCAAATATCAGATACAAAACATCACAGTTGATGAAGGCACTCAAAACTCGTTTAGAGAGCATAGTGCAAGACTACAATATAAAGAAGGAAGGTGCTATTAAAAAAAAAAATTCTCTACAAGTTCAAGATGGCTGGAAGAAATCCTATGGATGACTTTACACTTGTTAAATTGATAAGAAAACTTGAAGAAAAGAGTGTGACAAGAATTTTAAGTAAGAACAAAAGAACAACAAAATTTTTATTTCACAGTTTGCAAAGCCTTCCAAACAAGAGGAACAGATATAAGAAAGGTTGACAGTGGTCGAAGAAGAAAAATAATGCTAATGGATGGCGGGTGTATAGTCCTGTAAACGAAAAGATATTGATACCAGTCAGCGGGTAACATTTCTTAATAAACTGAAGACAAATGCCTTGCTTTATTAGGGCAGATTCCTTCATAAAGGTGGCTTATTTACCTGAATTCCTGAAAGCTGATCCTATAAATAGCTGCCAAATGGCGACTCCGTTTAGACTGGAGTTAATAACACAAAAAGATAAGACACGTCACCAATGGAGTCACGTCTTCTTTACAGATGAGAGGCATTCCAATGCCATAAGCTATTCTCAACGCCAGTTGATATATAGAGAAACAGGGGCATGGTTTTATTCCAATAACATTAGGGTAATAAACCATTACGGTGGTCCTGGCATGTCTCATGGAGAAGCATTATGATGAATGGACTGATTGAGTTCCAAATTTTCGATAGAGATACTACTACCGAAGATCGCTAACATGAATAAGGAAACATTCTCCACTTGCGTCTATCAAGATGTCATTGGTGTGGACTTTATGAACAATAAAACAGTCACATAGTACTCATGCTGATGTGGAGCTTGTGGAAACTGAAGATATCTCAATTAATTGACCAGTACTTCCCAGATTTAAATCCCATAGAAAATATATGTGATGCTTTGGACAGAATCCTTTTGGTAAGTTCATATCATAGGAGAACACACTGCATTTCTACCTCAACATACCCAACACCAGATTGTTGTATATGTGCTGCAAATGGAGAGATGTTACCATGTAACCATTACAGTTAAGGGAGATTCTATTGCTTACTAAGGAACATCTTTTTGTTGTTTTTCCCTCTTAAACAGACAAGCATTTCTACTAACAATAAGTACTCTTTTAATAACCATTTTTGTTTATTTGTTTCCTGTTGTATGAGTTCCTATTCATTTTGCATTATTGTTTTTCTTCATCCTTTAAATATAAAATACCGTCTCTATAATTTGAGTTTCAAGTGTTCCTGATAATTTTTTTTGAGTTATTGCAACCGATGAACATCCCGAAAGAAATACCAATAATCTAAGCAATTAGGCCTTTATAGAATAATGATAATAAGCTATAATCTTCCAAAAATATTATTAAACTATCTGGCATTTTAAAAAGCTTTGCTCTGTGAAGGTGTATAAGATTTAAACCGTAGATAATAGGATATGAGTTTTGTCTCTAGAAAAGATTTATATTTTTATAAATATTGCCAATGTTTAAAAATATTATTCCGTTAATTAATATGACTGATATATAAAATGTTAAGATTATTTTAAAGGGGTAAATGGATAACAAAAAGAATAATGCTTTAAAACTATAAAAATAAAACAAAAATATCAAATTTTCAACTTCTAAAGAAGGATTTCTCTTTTAAAAAAATACAATTTAGTTTTTAATACTCGAAAGTTCAATGCAATCTGCAAAAGGGACTTTCCTCGTTTAGAATAGATATAAATAACTAGTTTTAATGAAAAATAATGTACATTAAAATTAATTATGAAAAGAATAACGTAACTAAAATTGAAAAATTATTTGTTTGTTAAGGATGCTTTAATGAAATCCTGAGGACTGCATCTTTGTTTAAAAATAAATAAATTGCTTGTTCATTTGAAAAACTTTAGAAAAATAATTAATTTTGGCCCAATATTCAGTGTTTGCTTAAGATTTCCAGTTCTTAATTTCAGATTAAGTTTACTGTAAGCTTATTGATTATATATATATACATATATGTGTGTGTGTGTGCATACTTTTAGGAATTTAAATGATTTTCTGATAATTCAAAATAAATGCTTAAATTCAGTCCCAAATGTGTTTATCAAATATTAAAACTCAAAATTTCTAGTTTAGTAGAAATGACTTCTAGAAATCAGAAAGGTGTAAAAGATATCTTATCAATTGAATAATGCTGAGCGTCTCAACTGTTCCACAGAAAAACTATCGTGCAACGTGACCTTAAAGTTGTTAATCTGGAAATGTTGTGTCAATATAGGGTGTGGCTGATAAACTTTTTATATCTAAAAGAATATCATATAGGAAATTGTTTGCAACATTTAAAAGTCTAGAATGTTATCAAACTTCACAGTTAGACAGCAAAAATTTGATACTAGACATTTGAAAAAAAAATCCAAAAGCATGACGTTTTAATTGCTGCAACAGTTTGTATGTGAATAATCTTTTCAACTTTGATACTAAAAAAAATAAGTGTGCAAATTTTTGATTGTACAAAGTGTAGCATAACAAGTCATACTAATCGATATGCATAATTTTTATTTGTAAATGAAAATTTAATAGCAGATCAATTTCTATTTAACTCCATTTGCAAATAACAGAAGTATTCCCTGCAGGCCCGTTAATCATGTAATAAAAATCCAAATTTTTGATTTTACAAAAAGGTAACAATAGCGTACTAATCTACACTCGACAGATTTTCTTTGATCAAATCTCGCAGATCTCTTGCATTTAGCTTCATTGGCAAATAACAGAAATAACCAATGCAAGTACCATAAATCAGACGAAAAATATCCAAATTTTTGCTTTAGCAAGAAATTTTTGATATCCAAATTTTTGATATAACGTACTCATCTACAAGTAAAACTCGTACTAATCTACATACAAAATTTTCATTTGTAAATGAAAATTTAATAGCAGATCTATTTGCATTTAACTCCATTTGCAAATAACAGAAGTATTTATTCCATACAGGCTCATTAATCATGTAAAAACCAAATTTTTGATTTTACAAAGGGTAACAATAGCGTACTAATCTACACTCAACAGATTTTCTTTGATCAAATTTCGCAGATCCCTTGAATTTAGCTTCATTTGCAAATAGAAATATCCAATGCAAGCACCGTTAATCATGCGAAAAATATTCAAATTTTTGATTTACAAAAAGATTTTGGATATAACGCACTCATCTACAAGCAAAGGATTTTATTTGTAAATGGAAATTTATTCAAAATTTGCGTATACATGTGCATTTAACTTCATTTGCAAATAACAGAAATATTTAATATAGGCGACACTAATCCTGCAGAAATATCCAAATTCTTTCCAAACACCCTTCAGCATCTTTAAGTGAATGTATATACTTACAAGTTAAATTATAATTCTAATTGACTCTCTGACCAATTGGCTAGGGCTCGGTCTTTTTGGTACCACAGGCTTAAGGTTCGAATCCTGGCGCTAGCATGTATGCTTGTTAGTGGTTCTGAATCGACGTTAAACTGTAGGTCCCCATCTATTTAGCCTAAAGTGTGCACAAGATGACCGTAGAGTGACAAACCAAACCTAAATCTCGTTCATCTCAACCCTCAGAATACAGAGCACGGAATTTTTATTGAATCGCCACAAACACACACACACACGAACTTTCATACACTTTTCAATTTAAGCTGTTATTTGAGTCTTCGCGTTCCTATCAATTATAAAAACACAGTGCACTGTATATGTACCCTAATAGAAAAAAATAATAAAAACATACACCGCAACATCTAGTGCTATAGCTGGACCGTTTATTTCTTTTTTAGAAAAATTTTTGCGAATTTTTTTTTTTACAAAGTTAGACAAAATGTATGCAGTTTTGGATTAAATTTTAGGCATGCTTTTACAACAGTTGTAAAAATGAAAACAAAATCTTGTTCACAAATTTTATATGGTTTGGTTTGTCGCTCTACGGTCATTTTGTGCACACTTTGGGCTAATTAGACCGGGATCTACAGTTTAATTTGGATTCCAACCACTAACAAGTATCCATGTCACCACCAAGATTCAAACCTGAAGCTTGCGGTACCAAAGGCCAGAACTCGAGCCAATTGCCCATCAGGCTGCCAGATTTTATATGAGGTTGATACGTGAGGTGACTCTGTTATGTTATTTCTTTAAGGTTCCACTGAATGGGCAAATAGCAAAAATAGTCAAGGTATATCCTCATATTATTTTCATAAATAAGCTAATTTTAGTTAATTTTAGTAATCATTAGCTAATTTTATTTTTGAGATAAATTTTTACTTTGATCTAAACCTGAGTTTAAAATTAATGCTTTAAATGTTACATGCAAAATAATATGAGAAAAAAAAAAAAAAAAAAAACGAAAGCTTATTGATAAAGTATACAAACATCGTCTGATTCAATAACAAAAATATTTAACTCAAAATGAAAAAAATAGTGTATGCACCCTAATTTTTCTTTTACAATAATTTGATTTAAAAACACTAACTTTCTTTGTGAATATTGTCAAGTATATTATCAATTTTAACTAATTTGTTTGCTTTTAGTTATTTTTATTTGATGAATGCCGTTTAAATTTGGATAGACTTGTGAGCTAAGTGAACTAAGGCTCATTGCAACGTTGCATAAACTAATTGGCGAGTGTTTAGCCATAATATAGCAGCGATATTTAGTTCAAAATTATACCTTCTTGATTTGAAGCTTAAGGATAACACTCTAATATAATAAATTAGATAAATGAGGAAAAATGAGAAAAAAATATTATAATTTAACTATCTTCATTTTCAAAGAAAAAAAAAAATAATTTAAACATAAAAAAGAATAAAAGAATAGAATTTAAGAAGAATCTATTTTTTCTATTGCAAATTTTCGATAGATTGCATTCATCCAAGCTTTGTTTACAGGGTTAAATTTTATTATCATTTTCCATAAATGATATCGACACCACTAATGATTTCCAGAATAATATTTTTTAAATATGTTTTAATTTTATTTAATTAGGATAAATTAACAATGGCTTTCGGACTCACTTTTGAATAAAACTTAGAACATCGAGCTTGACTTTTCGAAGTAGGGGAGCTAGATTCAAAACCCGAAATTTAAAAAAAGGGAAGACGCGCTTATGCCGGGGATCAACGTGATAAACCTTCGCCCAAATAATGCACCGTAGGGCCTGGATTTCTCCACTGAAAAACAACTAGGCGTCAGCCTAGGGCCTCAAGATCAATTAGGGCCCACATTCAAATTTTGATGAAAATTAAATTACACTATTCTAAAAACACTAAAACACTGAATCGAAAAACATAAGGTTCTTACTACAGATGTTTAAAAACAAACATAAAAATGTATTGGTTAAGATCAACGATTTCGGCTCATCGCATCTTTTGTTTGTATATGCAAAATTGCACCAAAGTATATTCATACGTTCACTGATTGCTTTAGATATAATATTGGCGTACTTTATGCTACTGAGATTTGGTTTTTTCTTGCATAAATAAAATGCAAATTTTGAACAGACAAAGGAACAGATCTATGTGTTATGTTTGATTAGTTATTGTTACAAATAATGTTTTTCACTCTATTTTTAGGGTGCTGAGACTAAATGTCCAAATAAGTTTCTCGTCTTTTTATTTATTTATTATCCAAATGTCACATTTTTTATAAAGATTAGTACCATTCACAACATGTTTTCATTGGCAAAATTGATATATATCACAGAAATGATGTATTTCATTATCTCTTATGTACTTTAAAACTTAAAAATGGGAGGTGAAAATTGCCTCATAAAAATGGGACAAATAGGGCCTCTTTTGAACATAAGATGTAAAAAATATAAATTTGAAATGACCTACAATTTTATTGTCTTGATAAATGGATCTAAGTTATAGGTCCCAAAGATGTATTTCTAAATTTATTCATTATTAGTATAAATTATATTTATAGTAATATACTAAAAAAAAATATATAAACCACCATGATGTAATATTTCAATGTAAAATAAGTGATATAATTTTTAAAAAAGGTCAATGTTTACATTTGAAGAAAAAGGTAAAAACTGGCCTATCCCACAAAGGTACCGGGCGCTCGGTTATTATATCTAAAATATGGATATTTAGATATAATAAATTTTAGATATTATATATAAAATCGTATCTTTTGAAAATCCAATCGCTCAAAAGAAATGTCAGGGTTTTTTTTTCAAATTTTAGTATTTATTCTTCAGGGATACAATTGTATTACGCGTATACAAATGAGTTTCAAAGCAAAGATGACCAATTTATTTATTCCAAACTATTCCAATGCCTTTCTGTCATATGATCATAAACGGCACAGATTAATAAAGAAGAAAAAAAAATTTATGTCAACATTGAAAAAATACTTTAATACTAATTTTTAGTATAAATATTAAAGAATGTTTTGGCATTAAAATTGCAAGTGGCCAGTAAGGAAAAAAATTATTTGGCAATGATGCTTTTATTACGGAAAAGTGCTAACGAAGCTTTGGTAAATGCTTCAATGGATTAGAAATACAATGCAAGGACTACAATTATGAATTGCTCTTAAAGATGTATGTTAGGTTGTTTAAAACTAGTGATTTAATATTAAACTATCATGAATGAGACTACTGTCAAGAATTGCAGTTTAATTAAAAAAACTTGCTGCACGATTCGATGTTATTCAAAAAATTATTTAATCCTTCTAAATACGCAAGGCATATGAAAAAAAATGGTTGAAAAATGAGTAAACTGCAAAAAGACAAGGACGAAGATGTCATGAAATGAAAAAAATAAAACAAGCAAGAAAGTCATTCATGTGAAAATCGTATATTTTAATAAAATAATAAATAAAGATTTTATTTATAAATGAGTGAACCTTGTTTTCCAAACTAATGTTTACGGAAAGTTTTGGCTTTGGTTTATCGCTCTACGGTTTGATGATATGATGTCTAAACAATTATTGGGACCTGACAGAGGTCACGAATCACGTTTATCTACAAACATGATGGCATTTTTGTTGAAAAAACCATGTATTCTAAAGAAAAAAAACGATAAGACAATTTTTCGAGGGGGAGGTTATGTATTAGCATTAAAAACATTTCATTAAAAAAAATTTATTTCTCAAATGGCATGAAAATGGAACGCAAACTATTATTAATATTCAGAAGTAATTAAATTTATAATTCATGTTTTTAAATAGAATTATCTAATCATTAGACATTACAAATTGGACCATTAATACAATAACCAGAGTGATACTTTCTTGAAATCGGCAGAAAAATAATATGTTTAAAATATCTAGAACACCTTTGAAATGCCAAATTTTTACAAGTACAGAAATGTTTTTTGTTTTTTTTTTAACCGTATAAAATAACTTTAAAGAGGTTGCCTCCTGTTTCTGTAAAAACTGCCCATACTAAACTCTGGTATTAAAATAAAAAATAAGTTGATAAATTTGTAAAACTGAATAAATTTTTGCAATACAAAAATGATTTTGTGAAATGTTTAAGTGATCAAATTGTATTAAAAGAAAGAAAAGAGCCAATAATAGCCTGAAAATTTGAAAAAATGCATCAGTTTTAACTTATTATGCTTTTTCAAATATTTTTGCATCTAATGTTATCCGAGATAACTTTCCAAAACATCTGTCTAACCAAAGACCACAATGCGGACTGAAAAAAAAGAGTTGTTTATTAGTAGATGGGATGCTACATTAACAATGAGATAATAAACGTTTTAATTATTGCCAATTGTCATTTTCTTTATGGGCAGACAATCGTTTATAAAGCAAAGAACTTAACTGAAATAAAAAAAAAATGTGCAAAAACATGTTCTTTAGGATGTTATTGTTTTAAGCTTGCTTTAAACTTTTTACTTTTCGCAAATAAAAACAATTACAAAGAGAAAACATAGGAAGCGACAGAATTTAACCTAAACTTTAAATATCGTATGAAAAAATTTGACAAGCCCGAAATTTCAATGAAAGAAAGGAAAGTGACAAAAAAACAATTCACTGATAGTTAAGTTAACAATGTATAAACCTTTTCTTCTTCATTGGCGCAACAGCTCCATGATGGACCATGTTTCGAGATAGATGTTTTTTTTTTACGGGTTAGGGTATTCAGCCATACGTCCAACGCTCAACAGTCTTATTATATCGGGAACGGTTTAAAGTGGATTCAAAAACCACTAAAACATCCATGACATCGCCGAGACTCGAACCCGAAATCTATGGCACCGAGCGCCAGTCACTCTGCTATCAGGCTCCATAATGTATAAACACTTATGCATATCTGAAAATCTGTTCTTTTGAATACATGCATGAAAGGATTAGATTCACAGTTTTCAACCTGAAGCTTCCAAATTTGGCGCGTAAAGTTATGGACTACATAAGATCGTAGACTACATTTACGATAAAACTTGGCGATATCTCTCCTCTTCCCCCGTGATATCCATCCGTTAATTCCATCAATTTAATGAGTGAGAGTTCAGGTGCGTTTTTTGGCCGATTTTTATAGATCAGTGCTCTGAGTCCGATGATATTTTCAAAAACACTTTTTATGACCAGTATAAAGGGTTTAAAAAAGGAAGTTAAAAGTTCAGAGGCAAAAAACTGTTATACCATATGTTCTGTTATACCAAAAAAAAACGAATTTACATTAGTTATAATAAGCTCCAACAAATACTCTTTGAGTGTAAAAACTCTATTAAATATATTACCAATTTCAAGAAACTTAGTTTGAATTTCCGATTTTAAAAAAGCGGGTACCTTAGGCCTGCGAGATGGTCGATGTGCTGCTATTGAGGTAGAGCATAGTTCGTTTCATATCGTTTTGGTCAAAATCGTGAATGTGGCAGTTTCGTTTTCAATCGATTTTTTTAAATAAGTTTTTCTTATTTTATCACACTAAAAATACCTCCAAAGGAAACTTAAGCAATTGACCAAGTAAAATTTGCACTACATTCGGGGCCGGATTTTCCTACAGGCTAACTAGGCTTTAGCTTAGGGCCTCAAGATCAAGAGGGGCCTACATTCAAATTGTTAACAAAATTAGAATTACACTATTATAAAAACAGTAAACACAATATACAATTTGATGTTTTCTTTTTTTGTGATCTGGATTTTGTTTGAATAAAAGTTTCATTTTTGGTTTAGTTTAAAAACTTAAAATTCATAATAATTCATACTTAAACTTTAAATGCGAATTATTATGAAATAAATTTATCTGAATTGAATTTGTTTTAATCTTCAATGTATTGAATATATTTAATATAATTTGATAGAAAATATGATAATTTTTATTGCATATTTAATTTTCGTAATCAAAGATTTTAATTATTTGAATTTTGTTTCTTTGTAAAGTTTGTGTGATCAGTTATTGTTACAAGTACTATATAGGGTGCTCAGAATAAATGTCCAACTAGTGTTCTCGACTTTTTTTTTTATTATCTGTGCCACATTTTTTATAAAGATTAGTACCAATCCCAACATGTTTCATTTAACATATTGATATACACTCAAGAGCCAAAACATTATGACCATCCCTACATTTTGCAATGAACTCGCCTGGATGACGTGGAAGGCACCTGATCAGGTGGAAGTGGTATTTAACTGCTGCTGGAGAGTCTGAAGAATCATTCTTTCACTTACTTCTGTGTGTGATGGGAAAGGCTGCGGATTTAAGCGACTTTGATAAATGGCAGATTGTAATGGCTCGAAGGCTCTGAACAAGTATTTCCGAAACTGCACGACTCGTGGGTTGTTCGAGATCTACAGTTGTTAGTACTTATGCAAAGTGGATGAATCACGGTGAAACCAGCAGTAGACGACAGGGTGTTGGACGTCCACACGCTATCAAAGAAAAAGGTCGTCGGAGACTGTCTCGCATGGTGAAGCAAAACCGGAGCCAGACAGTGGCTCAGCTGACAGCCCAATACAATGCAGGGCCAAGTAGAATAGTATCGGAGCACACCGTTCAGAGGACACTGTTGGATATGGGGCTACGCAGCAAACGTCCCACTCGTGTGCCTTTTGCTGACCAAGCGTCATCGCCAACTGCGCCTGCGCTGGGCCAGGAACATCGTGACTGGTTCATGGATCAGTGGGAGAGAGTTGCCTGGTCAAATGAATCACGGTTTGTCATTCTTCACGCCGATGGCTGTGTCAGGATACGCCGTCTTTCAGGCGAACAGTTGCTCCCTCAATGTACAGTAGGTCATACACAGGCCGGTGGTGGTGGTATTATGCTTTGGGGGACGTTATCTTGGGCGTCTCTGGGACCCGTGGTTGTGGTAGAGCAGACCATGAATGCTACAGGGTATCTGAACATCATTGCGGACCAGTTGCACCTTTACATGGCCTCTGTTTTTCCAGCTGGAAATATAATGTTCCAACAAGACAACGCCCTTGTCACAAGGCTGAAATTGTGTTGGAGTGGTTCCAGGAACACGATGCTGAATTCCAGCTAATGTCCTGGCCGCCTAACTCACCGTATCCCAATCCGATAGAACACGTTTGGGATGTTCTGGGACGGCAGCTCAGAGTTCAAAGACCACCAATTCACAATATCTCGGATTTGCATGACCGTCTCTTAAACATCTGGTACAATCTGTCTACGGCCATCTACCAAGGACTTGTGGCATCCATGCCAAGGCGGGTTGAAGCTGTGTTGTTCGCCAAAGGGGGGCCAACTCGTTATTTACAGGTGGTCATAATGTTTTGGCTCTTGAGTGCATATCATAGTAATGATGTATTTTATAGTCTGTCATGTAATTTACAAACTTAAAAATGGGAGGTGAAAGGGTCATAAGGATATAAAGGGTCATAAGTGGAATAGCCTAGGGCCTCTTTTCATCTAAATCCGGCCCCTGCAAACATGTATCACACACAGTAAACACTGAATTGAAAATACGTAGAAATTCTACACATATGACTAATAAAAAAAACATAAAAATGTTTTTGTCCTAATGCAGCTGGCAAATAGACCGCGATCTTTATATGCCATAAGGGCTGCACCGACGTACTCCCTTTGCACTACCCAGGGAGCGCGTATAACTTGAAGATAAGCCATGGACGTGGAGTAGCAATGCTCTACGATCCTATTAGGACCGGGACCTACGGTTTAAAGTGGATTCGAACAGCTACAAACACCCATGGCAACGCCCGGGATTTAAACCCGATACCTGTGGTACCGAGTGCCAGAGAACATTAAGATGTATTGTTTGAAGATCAACGCGTTCGGCTCATTGGGTCTGTCCGTTTGTATATGCTAGATTGCACCAAAGTGTAGTTCATACGTTCAGTTATTTGATAGAAAATATAAGTTTAATTGCATATTTTATTTTCGTGGGCAAAGATTTTTATTATTGAATTTTGTTTCTTTGTAAATGTTGTGTGTTATGTTTGATAAGTTATTGTTACAAGTACTCTATAGGGTGCTGAGAATGAATGTTCTCGACTTTTTTTTTTTATTTATTATCCGTGCCACATTTTTTATAAAGATTAGTACCCATCACAACATGTTTCATTTAACATAATGATATATATCACAGTAATGATGTATTTTATTAACTCTCATGTAATTTACAAACTTAAAAATCGGAGGTGAAAGGGGCCTCATAAGCGGAATAGCCTAGGGCCTCTTTTCATCTAAATCCGGCCCTGACGTTAAATGTTTTGATTTGATTAGAGAGATTAGTTTAAGCCCAAAGTGCAGGCAAA
The DNA here is from genome assembly GCA_021605095.1 of Caerostris extrusa. Classification (NCBI taxonomy): domain Eukaryota; kingdom Metazoa; phylum Arthropoda; class Arachnida; order Araneae; family Araneidae; genus Caerostris; species Caerostris extrusa. Next base: position 17,677 of record BPLR01012079.1, on the reverse strand, counting down.
TTGGTTAGACAAAACTATGTTTCCTCTACTGTTGTTACGTCTAGAAATATCTTGATAAATGGCAAATGAAATTTTCTGTATTTTCTTGGAAGATCTAGTAGAGAATGTAACATTAGAATTTGAAAAAATATTTTTTTTATATAATATTTTTATTTGATGGCGTCGAAATCAATATATTCCACCACATTCTGTACGTTTTAGAATTATTTAACATGAGAACAAAAGGAAAACGAGTGTAGCATCAAAAGCTTCGAGTTTTCTTTCTTAAAAATGAGTCCACGGATATTGAAATAAAAGAAAAGTTTAGATTCCATGTTGTTGTAATCGTGTCCATGGATTTGTTGTTGTTGTCGTGTCCCTCATGGAAGGGGGCAGGATGAGTGCAGCTCCTGTTTTTGATGGAGCACCCGTCGGTAGAAGTCTGACTTCTGCTCCGTGACGCTCTTACAGTCATGGGAGACCGGGACCTACGGCTTAAAGTGGATTCCGAACTACTACAAACATCCATGGCACCGCCGGGACTCGAACCCGAAACCTGTGGCACCGAGCGCCAAAGCGCTGAGACACTCGGCCATTCAGGCCCCTGTCCATGGATTTAAAATATAATTATCAAAGTTAGATCAAGTCAAAAGTCTTCACGATAGCGGCCGCTAGCAATGGCGCCGCATCACTATACATGACTTCTCTTAAGTTGGCCTTGATTGTCCCCATACCCAATTGCAAAACATGGGGAGTGAGTGCTAGGCACTCTAGAATGTACTTAGGTGTTAGGAAAACGTTGGGGCAATTTCTGCAGGGGATGTATTCCCTGGTCTTGTCTGGGAAAATCTTCATCCCTCTGTAATGATTAGTTCTGAGTCTGCTAATAACTGATGTCAATTTCCTAGGGCAGTTGAAGTCCGTGATGAGTGGCTTCTTAAAGTTATGAGGAATGAGTCGGCTTTTGGCTTTAGATTCTATCCAAAACTGATATTATTTCGTAAATGTGAACAAATAAAATTTTTTTATTTCTTAAGTAGGATCCTTCTATTATTTATTACAATGTATTATTTTGTTTCCAAGAGCTAAATCTTAAAGGGGCTAGCACGCTGGAGCTCGGTACCACAGGTTTCGGGTTCGAGTCCCGGACGTGCCATGGATATTTGTAGTAGTTCAGAATCCACTTTAAACCGTAGGCCCCGGTCTAATATGATCGTAGGGTGTTGTCGGGGTAGTGTTACTAGCGTCCGTAGGATATATTCAAGCTATACGTGCCCCCTGAGTAGTGCTAAATGAGTAACAGCTGTGCAGCCCTTGCTTATGGCATAAAAATTAACTGCCTCTGAATTGCCAGCCACATTAGAACAACTAAATCTTAATGAGTAGATAGTTTTAAAACTTGGTTTAAGTAGTCCCCACGAGTATGTCATCATCTATTCAGCTTGAGTATATGTCGAAAAGGTAAGCAGTCAAAGAAAGGAATTAAGGAAAGTACAAAAACATGATGATAAACATAAATTATGCTGTTAAAATAATTGTATACACATTTTCTTCAGACCCAATGTAATCCATTTTGTATAATTTTTTTAATAATACTCTATTTCATATCTTTTTTGTTGTTCCATATATAATATTTAAATCAAATGATTCACTCATAAGTAAATAGTAAATGTTACAATTAATCAGTATTAGTTAGCTCGATAAAGGACGAGAGCTTGATTCATATTAATGGCACGCGTTACAGTCACAGCCTTAATAAATGAATAGATTCGTTAATAAATGTGTTACACGTATAGTTGAACTGCATGACTGAAAATTTTCCGGTTTTCTTCACTACGACATTCAAATGTGGAACAGCTGAATCTGGAAATACTCCGGAAAGCACAATTTTCTCCCTTATGTCCCCAAAAAAAAAATTGACTAACTGAAGTAGTGTTATCCATTTAAAAAAACAACAAAAAATTGCAGTTCAGGGACTGCTAACAGATTGTGCAACTGGTCCATATTGAAAAAAAAAAATTTGGAACTTTTTGTTCTTATGCAGATGGCAAACATTTAGACAGTTGTCTTGGATGCCTTAAGGCAAGCGCTGCACAGACGTTACTCACTTAGCACTGCCCAGAAGGTACGTGTAGCTTAAAGATAAGCTACGGACGCGGAGTAACACTACCCCTGCACGCTCTACGATCATATTAGACAGGGACCTACGGGTTAAAGTGGAATCCGAACCACTATAAACATCCATGGCACCGCCGGGATTCGAATCCGAACCTGCGGTACCGTGCGCCAGAGCGCTAGCTCCTCGGCCATTCAGGCCCTAAATTTTGGAACTAATGACAATCATTTTATGTATTAGGAAAACGCTTTTCTTTTCACTTCAATTTTCTACAATAAAAATGTTCGCACCTGACAATTTTTACATTTTATTTTTTTCTAGTTTAATAAATATGCCATTTTTTATATTAATAGCCACTTTTTACTAACTACATAAAATATGATTTTTGTTGCAGATATCTGATGTATACATTAAAATTGTTTTTAGAAAATTTATTTCATCGCTTTCAAAATAATCCCCTCCGTACACAATGCACTTATGCCAACTTTTTTTCCAATCCTCAATGCATGCTAAAAAGTCATCGGCAGGGGATGGCCTTCAAAGCGCGGCGATTCAAGTTGAATCTCTTCAATCGACTGAAAACGGTGTCCCTGGAGTGTTCCTTTGAGTTCAGGGAATAGTCAGAAGTCGCACGGTGTGAATACGGTTGTTGTGGAACGATATGGGTTTCATTTTTGGCGAAAAAGTCACGAAGAATCAATGCAGTTTGAGCTGGCGCATTCAGTGTTTTCGGTATCAATCGAGATTTGACGCGTTTGAGCCTCAAAATGGAATTGACCGATCCTTTTGAAAATCCAACATCATCAGCAAGGTCTCTAATAGTAAATCGACGGTTTGCAAGCACCAAATCTTTAATTTTTTGGACGTGAGGTTCGTCGGTTGAGGTTGATGGTCAACCAGAGGGCTTTTCGTCTTCAAAGCGTTCGCTGCTTTCTTTGAACTGTTTATACCACTTTTAAACTTTTCTTTCCGATATAGAATGCTCACCGAATGCCTTCTGCAACATTCTATACAATTAAAAAATCGCCGGAATCAGTTTGGCCGTCTCACAATGCCAAGCGTAACTCGAACACTAATGAATATTTTGACGTCAAATTTCACACAGATGTCATGGACATTGCCAGCAACCTAAAAAAAGAAAATTAAATTCCATAATTCCCGGAATTTTAAATTGACAATTGGTCTTACTTTTTGGACATAGTAGTATTTGTACACTATATATTGCTCTAAATAAAAATAAACATTTATTAAATAAAATGGAATTAGCTCATTTTGTTGAGTAAAGCTTGACAAAAGGATATTTGCGATACTGCGATGAATGAATACTTTTAATAAAAAAAATGAGCATAATTAAATTAAAATAATCACTCAAATTCTTTAGTTTATAAATTAATAAAAGTATTTCACAAAATTAAATAACTTCCATTCCACTATATATACATAATTCTTATCAAATTATTTCTGTTATTTAAAAAAAAATGCATCAAATTGCTTATTTTTAATGTGTAATTGTTACTTCAAATTAGCTTGAAACTGTGATTTTATATATTTATTTTTGAGAAATTTAAATTATAATCTCAAACATTTTTTGAACGAACAATAAAAACTACATTATTAATAATCAATTCGACTCAAAATGGATAAATCGATTTATTCTAATATTAGAAAGGCCCAAGACAGCCTATTCGCAACTCCATACACTGAAAAACTCCGTCCTTATCAACTATTAAAATTTCTGATTGCGCCATCTATCAATAAAAGTTAAAAGCATTCTAAGCAAATTTTTCGTATAACAAGTTACTGCATTTTTTTGCTTCATTTTAATTTAAATTGAGGGTTTTAAGAATAAAATAGAAGGAATAGTTCCTTCGTTTTTAATCTTTTACCAAAATCGTATAGGTATATTTTTATATGTGTATATTTGCAGTATTAAAAAAGTCTGTTAAGTATTTAAATTTTAGTTTCTTACTTTTTCCTATATCTAAAATAAATATAAATGCAATAGTTCCTGTTTTCTTAATTTCCATTAAACTGATTTTAATATAATAAATGTAATATTTATCTGAATGAATTAAGCTTACTTTCTAGTTTTGCGTTTTACTTTTATATTATCTTCCTTTACATATATTATTAGCCAGCGATTATCAGCCAAATAAAAATAACAATAAAAGACCCCATGCAATTTTTGAGCATAGCTTTCAAAATTTTCCACATCCTAAAAGACTAAAATTTGACCCAGGGTAAAATGTAAACAAACCCACATAGTTCTTCCACATCCCCGATTTGCTCTTCCGACTCGCCACAGCTTCCAATAAAGAAGCCCACAGCTCTCTAACTCCGCCCCCTCGAGATACTCATAGGCACCCGAATCACACTCGCTCTCAGTCATCGCTCCGAGTTGCTTACACTACCTATCCTTTGCTCTTTCCCTCTTTGGTTTGAGGTTTAACTTTTATGCACTGTGCAAAGATTAAATTTTAAAATTTTTAAAAGTCTATCCTTCTTCTTTGTTTTGTTTAAAAAATTTTACAACACATATAAACTAAGAGCTTGCTGCTTTTTAACCTTAATTCTTTTGTTTTTATTTGATGATTTAATTCTTTTATGCAGCTTAATATTAAAATTCTATAGGAGGTGTGGGGATTTATCCCCGGAACTCTGATAACTGACACAACTTTGCACTTTACATATATTCACATATTTACCAAAATACCTCCATTTAAATTGTATATCTAATTTTTTTGTGCGTGTTTATGTGAAATCCTTAAATTTTCAAACATATTCAATTTTAGAATACTTAAAAAAAAATTAAACATTTCAGTTTGTTTGCTGTAAATTATGTAAACGCTTTATTTAATTAATCATAATTTAATACTTATCAAATAATTTAATACTTATCTATCTATATTACAGCACATTACATTAAATGCAAATATAAATTTTAATTATTTTGCAAAAACAATCAAAATAAATTTATGTTGACAAACATTTTGAAAAAAAAAAAAAAATAGCGTGAATAAAAGTTTTTTTTTTTTGTGTGTGAAATATCTGACTAGATTGTGCAATGAGAAATAAAATCAATTAATTTTCTGTTATAAACCATAATTTTTCGGTTATAAGAAAAAATTATGGCCAATGTTCTTTAAGCTTCTCTTTGAACGGCAAGTTTCAAGGTGAAGTTGTTCTGCTACTTTGCCACTACGACTATCGTGTTTCTTTCTTTCGGTGGTTCAATTTTCTTGTTAGCCGTAGCTTTCTGATGGTTCGAGAGGTATTGATCAATCCATTCAAACATTTTATAGAATCTTCATTTATTTACAAACAATATTTACAAAGATATACAGGGTCGATGGTAATATCTCAAAGGCAAAGTTAAACTGGAAGAAAATGTTCTTTTAGAATAAAACAACTCGTTTCCACAGCAACAGCTGGTCTCCACGGCAACAGCGCAATTTGAATCGATTCCAAACGATTTTTATAGAACTATCACGTGACGCTGCGTAGCGCGAACAAAAGCATAAAAATTCCAACAGCTACCATGTTCCTTTAGTCGTCATTTCTAGCAGCAATTACTCTACTTTGTAGTATATTCCACTTTTTATTTTTATTTTTATTGTATTCTTTTATTTGTAATTTTATTGTATTGTATATAGCTTTATATCTATTTGTATTTTTCCTAATTATTAACATTTTATTCTTTAATTTTAATTTTTCTTATGCTTTATTTTGTAAATATTTTAACTATTGGGCAGACCTTGATCACTTGTACCTTTATAATTTTCATGTCTATCAATGTGTTTCTTTCTCAATGGACTTTATGCTTACAACTCTGGAATATAGGCCATAGTCAGGCCAAGGAACTCCGTGAACATTGAATGATGACGAATTCCAATGATCCTTTAGACTCGCCATTGAATTCAAAAGCCGGCAATTTCAATTCGCTTGGAATTCGCAATGACTATGAATAAGTCACAAGGCCAAACAATGTCCATTTGTGGGTTGGATCTGGAAACTCTTTTTCTAGTTGGTAAACCATCAGGTTTGCTCATTTATACACCTCAGAGATTGACGAAAAACATTGCTCATCAACTCGCATTAAGATAAAAACAAAATTTATGCATATTTATTTTAATGATGTTCACGATATTATCACCAGCTTTGTAAAAAAAAAAAAAAAAAAAAAAAAACGTTCAATACCAGGTTTCGCTCAAACACCAAAACTTTCAATTCACAGCAGAACGGAATAATACATTTCGTATTTGAGACATACTAGACAAAGGCAAAGGTTGTGTATTTTTTGGAGTACCTGGGGACAGGATCCCCCTATCTCCTTTTGCATAGTTAGTAAAAAACAAAACATTTAACATTAAGAAAGAAAACATAAGAGAAAACTAAAGTGTATAAGAATTGAGTGTAAAATTAGGATGAGCCATAGCTCAGGAGTTGAAAAATATATAAGTGTATAAAACCTCTGTTCATACCAAAACCCTACTCTACTTAGCCTACATGCGTCCCATTATCACATATGCGTGTCCTATCTGGGGTTCACTCGCCAAAACCAATCTTCAAACCATTCAACGCATGGAAAATAGAATAATTCATGATAATTAATGCACCTTGGTATTTTCGAAATAATGATATTCTTAAAACCCTCAATATTCCTTCTGTAAAATCTTTCATCAAAAAATTGCCACAAACTTCTTTAATAAGCTTCCTAATAATCCCAACAAACTTCTTAAAAGACTGCCTGAATATGACCTCCAAAACCCGAACAACGCGAAACGCCCGCGAAACACTGTTAACATCAGCGATTCTCTCTAGTTTTACCTCTACCCTTGACCTCATTTCATTCGATTTCCAATTCGTTTCTTTCCCTCTGCGGCCCCCGTCTGGCGCTTTCGCCACGCGTAGTTCTTGTTGCTCGCCTCCCTTCCAGGGGTTATATATTATCTTCCTCACTTTGGGGATCTTATATTATTTTCTTATTACTATTTTTGATCTTTTTTAAACATTATTTTCTCACAAAAAAAAAAAAAAAAAAAAAAAAAAATCTTTATAAAAACTCAAATAAAAATTCTTAAGTGTTATTTAATTTCTAATTACTCCTCTTTTTTATTATCTCTTTTTTTTTATTTCTATTTTTTGTTATTACACTAACATTTTGATTTTATTTTGCTTGTTCAGGCTCCTAACATTTTGATTATTCAATTTTCTTTTTATATTCCATTTTTTATTATTCTATTCCTTTTTTATTATTCTCTTGGGCAAATTACTTCCATTTCCCTGTTCCTCATCTTCTAATGTTCCACATCTCCAGGCCTTACATACCCGATATAGGGAGCAAATGGCAGCTGCGCTGCCAACGCTTCGGAAAATACAAGAATGAATGAGATGCTCAAACCTCTCTCTTTTGCTATGCTGATGATACGGCGATAGCCACACAGAACAAATCACCTCAGCTTGCTGTTAAAGACCTTCAATTTTCAGTTTCCAACTTAGAAAAATGGTTAACCACCTGGAAAATTAAAAGTTAATGCCACAAAATCTGCTTGTATGCTATTTACTCGGAAGATCGCGTTTTTCTCGATTAGGGAGTATCACTCTGTTTGGCCAGCCCGTCCCCTGGGTAACTGAATATAGATACCTGGGGTTGTTTCTAGACCCAAAATTATCATTCAATTCCCATATTAAGAATGCAGTTGCTAAAGCAACTGGTGCGAGTATTAAACTCCACTGCCTAATTTCTCGAAAGAGTAGGCTTGCGATCAAACACAAGCTTCTGCTCTACAAGTCTATCATTAAACCTATCCTGGTTTATGGTAGTCCTATCTGGGCCTCTACCTCATTGACAAATATAAAGAGACTCCAGGTTTTTCAAAATAAACACCTGGCTATGATTGCTGACGCACCATGGTTCGTTCGTCGTAAGATCATCCATAGAGATCTAGACGTCGAACCTATTCCTAATTATATAATCAAAATTTCAAAGAATTTTCTTGAAAAATGTCCTCAGATTAGCAATGAGTTAATCCGTCGACTGCCAACCTATCACCCTGGGGTGAAAAGCTCTCCAGAAAAGACCACGGGCAGTCTACGACGTCTCCTATGAGTGTTTTCCTAAAGTTAAGAAACACCATGGCTGTAACTCTAAACAAGCGCAAGCGAGTTCAGGTAATGGGGTGAGCCTTGCTCATTGAGAAGTTATCTCAATGCGTATCTGACGATTACTTTTGGCTTAAAAACTAAATGTAAATTAAATTTTAACGAACTGGCGTAGAGGTAAAGATTTGGATCTTTGACCGTGAGGTTGAGGGTTCAGATCAGAACTCTGTTCCTTTTCTATTCCCTTTTTATTGCTACGTTGTGCTTTAAATTCATTTATGACTTTCCGACTAGTAACTAAGTTAGGTTTTTATTTTTCGTTCGCTTTTTTTACCCCTTTTTTTTAAGGAAAATAAAAGGACTAGACATAAAAATTATAAAAATAAAAATAAAAATTATAAAATTGAAAATCAAATAAAAACTATAAAATTAATAAAAAAAAAATAATCACAGGTTCTGTGATGGGTCTTTTTTTTGTGGGGACTTTGTTTTTAATTTTTTACCTTTCAGATGCTCCTATTGGCTCCCACAGTTCAGCATGATTTCCAATCAGTGATTAGTAAGCAACGGGTTGGGAGGTTGTTTACGTTTTGTAATAGTCTATGGCATCGACAACTGGTCCCTAATCGTACCGAATTTAAAAGTTAACTTTTAAATTCTTTTATTTTTTATCTTACTTTTTTTTTTTTTTTTTTTTTTTTTTTACAAATAGTATTTTTTCTTTTTTTTTGAGTACCATGCATTAAATTTAGAAACTTTAATCTTAATATTTTTACTAACATTAATTAAGCAGCCAATTAGAATTCTAAACTTATTTATTAATTAAGATGAGGAGGTTTGGGGGTATTTCCCCCTGTTGGTACTCCGTAATCGGTACGCCAGTTTCCAGTTCTATACTATACTCTAAAAATGCAAATAAAAGTATAAAATAATAAAAAGAATTACGGTTCTGAGATCGGCCTTTTTTTTTTTTTTTTTTTTTTGTAGGGACATGTAACAATTTTTTACTTTTCAGATTCATCCATTGGCTCCCACCGTTTAGCATAACCCTTTCAGTGTTTTGTAAACAAGTTTGTTTACGTTTTCAATAGCACTATGGCATCGACAACTGGTCCCTAATTGTACCGAATTTAAAACTTAACTTTTAACTTCTTTTTATTTTGTATTTTACTTTTTATCAATAGTATTTTTTTAATTTTTTTTGAGTACCACTTTAATTTGAATTTTTAGAAACTTTTATCTTTAATTTACTAACATTAATTAAGAGTAGTCTCTTACAAGGAACCCCGAAAACTCCGAAACACCATGCCATCGGTCTCAAAGCAACCCTTACAAAATATTAATACTAACTCTAACCCTTCTAATCTTACTGCCAATTCAGCCACTAAAGCGCTTTATGTACTTTCAGAAATTGTAAATATCTTTAATATGCTAGGAGGTCTAGATAACTTTTACACGTAACTTAAAAATGCTAATAGTCCCATTGAAAAATTACAACTTCTTTTAAATGCCTCAATTAATTGCGCTTGTTGCTTTCTATTTAATTATTTTATAATTGCGCCATCCTTTTTAATTACTCCTTCTTGTTTTTTTTTTTTTTTTTATTTAGTTTTTATCTTACTAACATGGACATAAATACGCTCACTGCCTTTTGTTGCCAATGTTTTTTTTTATTGCAATGAACACTAGCATACCGGATTAGGAGTGAATAAGGCCATAACCGGCCATTGTACTCCGTGAAAGTTGAATGATGATGAATTAAGCAGCCAATTAAACCTCTAAGCATATTTATGAATTAAGATGAGGAGGTTTAAGGGGTATTTCCCCAGTTGGTACTCCGTAAACGGTATGCCAGTTGCCAGTTTACCCCTTTTTTTTTTTGTTAGGAAAATAAAAGGATGGAACAAAACCAAAAAATAATAATAAAAATAAAAATTATAAAATCGAAAATTTATAAAAATTCGGTTCTGATTAAGGCCTTTTTTTTTTGTGTGTGTGGATAATATTTACTTTACAGCATCAACTCATCAATGGCTCCTACCGTTCAACATAATCCCTTGTGTACTTGTGTTTAACTTAAATGAGTTCATACTCAGTTTATTTTTTTTCATTAGTTTGGCATCGACAACTGGTCCCTAATTGTACTGCATTTAAGTTTAACTTTAATTTCTTTTATTTTGCATTTTACTTTTTATTATTAGTATTTTTTATCTTTTTTTTTTTTTTTTTTTTTTAGTACCATTTAACTTGAATTTTTTTGAAACTTTATCTTGTATTTCTACTAACATTAATTAAGCAGCCAATTAAAATTTAAGGCATATTTATGAATTAAGATGAGGAGGTTTAAGGGGTATTTCCCCCTGTTGGTACTCCGTAATCGGTACGCCAGTTGCCAAGATATCATTATGGAGATACAGAAAAACCAACATGTCCCCCTACGTCTAAAAATAGAAACACATTTTAGAGAATGCAAAAATCTGAGTTAATTATATCCAAAAATCTCAGCTCAATGAAAGCTATCAATTGAGTAAGACAATCAAGGAACTGGATCATTGGGATTATGCACTCACATTTAAAAATCCAAAAAATTACACTGTAAATACCTTGCGCGTCATAGTTGACAAGTAGAAGGAGTGTGATGACTTCTTGCATCTTTTTTCTTCAAGCGAATGCTACTTCCATTCGCCAACGGCCATACCATGCTGAATATACCGGTTCTCGTTTGATCACAGAAGTCATGTCATTCGAGGAGAGGGGGGTGGGGGCTCCATTAACAAAGGTGTTAATCCCCAATTACTAGCAGATAAGAGAAATTAGCGAGGATGCAAATTAATTAAGAAAAGTATAATAATAAGTAAAATATAAATTCAAAATATAATAGGGGGATAGTGAATGTCTAGAAATGAGTGGATAAAGAATAGTTTTTGTGGTTTTGAAGTTTTTAATTGTGTTTGTGACATTTTGGTGCCACGTGAGTCTTTTGTCAAGTGTAACACAGTATTTAACATAGTTAGACCAGGGTATGTTGCCTGTGTAGAAAGTTAGTGAATTAGCACGCTTTCTTTTAAAACCAAACATAACAGCAATAGATATATCAGTGTTTATTTTTATTCTTCATTGATTTAGCCAGGTTTCTAAAGTACTGATATAAGATTGAAGTTTGTCACTGGCCAATTGTGAATTTTCATCCTGTGAGAAGATAGCTGTATCATCAGCATAGATAAATTTGCTAGTAAAATCATCATAGGGCGCGGTCAGTACTTGGGAGGGTGACCACCTGGGAAAACTGGTGCCGTTGTCATTCAAAATTTTTGCTTTTATAACTTATAAAAAAATTATATTCATTGAAGATATCTTTCTTTTTTTTTTTAATAATATTGACGCACTGAAATCCAAAATATTGAACATTATATCCATAACATTTTCACAAAAAAGGCTGCGTAAGATTCTTCTGTAATATGTATATATAAAAAAACAACGATGAGAACCTACAGTTCAATCAACTATGAAAGCAGTAACAAAAGACGCCCTTTTTATTATTATTTTCAATTACAAGAAGCACAAAAGAATTATTCTTACAATTTGTTGCTTGTTTTGTAAGCAAATCGGGCCAGTATTGTAGTTTGCATATGAACGGTGCAGAATTAATGTATTCTCACATTAACATATTTTTTTAAAAACAACTATGAGAACCTAGAGTTCAATCAACTATGAAATCAGTACATAAAGCTCATTTTTTAATTACAAGAAGTGAAATTAGGATTACGCTTACAATTTGTTGCTTGTTTGTAAACACATGCATGTGTCCAGTAAGCACGATGTATTTGACATACGTCTGTCAAATTTGTAAACAAACCAGGCGGCATCGTATGCTGCATATGGAAGATGCAGAATTAACGTATTCTCACATTAACGTGTTTTTTAAAAATAACGATGAGAATCTAGAATTCAATCAACTTTGAAATTAGTACATAAGACTTTTTTTATTTTTTTTTTTTATAACAAGAAGCGTATCAAAATATTTACAATTTGTTGTTTGTTTGTCAACAAACAACAAATTGTAAATATTCAAACACACGTGGTATTTGACAAGACATAGTCAAAAATGTAAACAAACATGGCCAGTATTGTGGGTTGCATATGAACTTTTGTTTACATTTTTGATAAACAATTTCTCATCTAATTTTAAGTGAATATGCAGTAAAATTCTGAAAGAATTCGAAGCTTCTGTTCTTATTACTAAGAAATACACTTGGAATTAATAAGAATACAAATTTCTTACCTTGTGAGGGGGTGGGGGGAATAAAAATCTGAAATTACGTATTCTCGCAACATCTCATAGCAGAGACTGCAAGGCACTTGGAAATTCCAACTATAGGTGCAGGACATTTAGCTTTTGCCCTCGAGTCTACTCTTTTCTGAAAGTAGTGACTGCAACGGACGACGTCATGAGTTTCGGACTTGAATCATTATTGTTGGACAAACAAGCTGTTTGTAGTTGCGAAGCAGGGGCTGAATTTATCTTAAATTTGGCCTTTCTTTTTTAGCATGCCTGTCCACAGATGAAATATGGCATAAATAAAAGTATTTTGATTAAAACCAAGGCATTTATATTAGATGAATACCTTGGGGATTTGTAAAGCTGGGCTGCTAAAAGAAAAAAAGGAAGCCCATCGATAACAATCTGTAAGTCAGAAAGTCATTTTATTAGGTTCGAGGATGAGAGCAGAAAATGCAAATTCTTTTTGTCTTCTTATTCATTTTAAATTGCAATGGTTGTCTAAAAGGGAAAAAATATATATATATAATACTTACATACAAATATATTATATATAATTATTTAAGAATTTAATTTAAAGGCAGATTTTACATTGCTAATGCAAAATAATTTCATTTTATTTTTTCCACATTCTAACACAAACTATGCATCAATAACGTAACAGTCCATACATTCAAATATTTTGAACTAACATTCATTTTTGTTCTCTCTTGAGAAAAGCTGAATGTACAGTAACTTTATAGATTGGTGTTGGATTTCCCACACAATACTAATAGCTATAGGGTACCGGCCACCCCCGGCCCCTCACCTTTAAAACCTTTCAAGTGCAGTTTATTGGCTCTGAAAAGAGCCTTTGTGGACCAAGTGTCACCACTTATTTTTTAGCTGCTTTTTTGGGAGCAGCTTTTTAGGGGTCTTCAGTTTTTCGGGTTTGGTAGCTTTTACCTTTTTTGGGGATTTAGCTCTTTCACTATTTTTTCCGACTGCAGCTTTTTTGGCAGCAGCTGGCTTCTTTTTCTCTAGTTTTGACTTGGGTTTGGTTGCGTTTTTAACAGGGGTTTTGCTTTCTTGGCAGGAGTCGCTCCCTTTCTTAACGACTTTTTTTGGGTTCTTTTGTTTTTGACCTGATGCGCTGAATTTGAAAGATCCGTTGGCTCCTTTGCCTGAAGTATAAACAAGAGTTCTGGCAGCAACAGCACTTTTCAGAAACTTTCTGATGAAAGGAGTCAGACAATCCATATCTACCATGTGTTTAGAGGCAATGTGCTTTTTGATAGCTTGGAGGGAAGAGCCCCCTCGCTCTTTTAAAATCGTGATAGCGGTCACAGCCATTTCCGACACTTTAGAATGAGATGGCTGGGCCTTTTCAGCTTTCCAGTTGCATTTTCTTAGGTGTTGCAGCTATGGGGCTAAGACGGCGGTCTCTTCTGGCATTTTCGATAGGATATTTTTAGTTTGTGGGGAATCGGTGCGATTGAGCGGAGTACCTTGGTCGCGAAGCAACCAGACCTCAAATAGCAGAACATAAAAAACAGTGGCAGTCGGTCACAGCTCATTGAAAATAAAAACATATTGCACAATAGACAGAAAATATAGAATAAGAGAATTACAAAGACAAAAAATACAAAGCAAAGTACAAACAATATAAAAAAGAAAAACCTAAGAGATCCTAGAGCCAATGCACATCAGAACACCCACGCAGTAGCAGTTTCCAAAAACAAACAAGCGCGAAACGCGAACCTAACCAAGAGTAACCAGGACCAGAGACAGATGTAAAAAAGAAAACGATCTACGTATTGATGTTTAAAACATGTCGAGGTCTTTTACGGAAGGTATGCAGAGCAATGTCATAATCAATTTTAGTTAAATCATTAATAACAGAGTTGTCGGAGCTATTGAGAGAAGTGTAAAAATTTTTTGCAATTTTAGCCACATATTCACGAAAACTAGGCATTGAGAGAGCATGTTTAATTTCCTTATTTCTAAAAAACCATGGAGCATCGACAATCATACGGACGACTTTGTTTTCCAATCTTTCCAAAATGAGAAAATTGCTTTTGGCAGTAGAGCCCCAGACTGGACTCGCATATGCTATTATAGGGCGAAGATAAGCTAAATAGATTAGTTTTTTTTAGTTCAATTGTTAGTATTGAATGTCTGCCTAAAACAGAATAGAATTTGCGTAATTGATTATTACATTTATCGCGGAGGTAGTCAATATGTGCTTTAAATGTTAGTCGTCTATCAAAAATTACACCTAAATACTTGGCTTCTTTAGACCAGGAAATGTTAGTATTGAAAATAGTTATGTTAGGTGGATTGTAAACAGTTTTCCTGGTAAATAGCACTGCTTCAGTTTTCGCGACATTAAGTTTAATTTTCCATTTTTCTAGCCATAATTCAAGTGTGTTGATGTAGTTTTGTAAGTTTTTCTGAATAATGTGTAAGTGCCTCCCCCTGAGTAATAATTGCTGTATCATCAGCATAAAGAGTCAATTTAATTCTGTGGTCTTGTGGAATATCATTTGTGTAAATATTGTACAGGAAGGGTCCCAAGATCGATCCCTGAGGAACCCCCGCGAGAATCTTGCAACTTTTTGAATCTACGTTATTGACAGAAACAATAAAACTCCGCTAAGAAAGATAATTAAAAATAACTTTGATAATATATGGAGAATAATTATAATGAATTAATTTATAAATTAGCCCCTTTATCCAAACCCTATCAAAGGCTTTCGCCACATCAAGGAATATTGCCGCCGTGTCTTGCTTCCAAGAAAATCCTTCATTGATGGTCTCAGTTAAGTTGTACAGCTGATGCGTGGTGGAGAGATCCTGCATGAAGCCAAATTGATGGGAAATTAAAATATTAAGTGCCTTAGATTCTTGGTTAAGTAAATCCGCGATTACACGTTCAATAATTTTGCTAAAAGTAGAAAGCAGCGAAATCGGACTATAACTATTAGGAGAAGTAGGATCTTTGCCCGGCTTAAGAATGGGAAGAATTCTAGCTATTTTCCACAATTTTGGGAAGTAATTAAGAGTTAAAATAGCATCTGTTATGTTGCAGATTTGGAGAATACACTGAACATGAACACCAATGTATTCAAAGAAATAGGCAACTTGGTTCATTTCTTGACAGGAACATGACAGGAGGACACATTGATGGACTCTCAGAAGTTCCTTGTGATACTAAAGCAATAAAAAAATTGTTTAAAATTATACTTCAAATTTTTTATTACTTTCACACTAATTCTAAATAACATTAAAGATTTTTGTTGAAAATAAAAACTTACTTATGTATGGAAAACAGTTCTCTGATTCCTCCCTCTCCTGTAATTCATGATAATCACCCTCACATTTTGTCCAATGAAGAAGTGCAGGACTTTGGTTTAATGTTGCCAACTCAAAATTTGACCAGGTGCAGAAATTAAATTTTAACTCTATTTGTACTCAAATAATATATCTAAATTGTATAAATTTTAATTCAATAATACTTTTTTTACCTGGCTAAATTTGTCCAAAGATTCCAGCATTTGAGTGTATCCATCAATGATATACAACATCATCAATAGCTTGGTCAACACACAGTAAATATATTGAATTAATAACAGATAAAAACTAACATTCTGTGAGCATAGTGGTAATATAAAAGAAACGTGTAGGAAAAATTTTACTTTTGCCTCCCTTTATCAATAGAAACAACAAACTCACCCTATCTAACAAAATATTACTTTTCAAACAAGTGTTAAGACCTATCCTTACTTTTGGATATAACAACAAAAAACCAAGTAAAATAATTCAAAACAAATTACTTCGGATTATCACCGGTGCGCCCTTGTTTGTACGTAGTTCTACCATTCACAATGACCTCAATATAGAAACTATAGACACCCATATTACTAAACTGTCAATAAATTTTTTTTTCTAATATAACTCATCACAATAACCTGATCATTAAAGCTGAAACTATTTTTAATCAGTATAATGGTAGATATAACTACCACTATGCTACTTCAAAACCTTGCTGTCTTGGATGGGCTTTCTACTAACAGTGCCACAACTGTTGAATGACTTGGAAATCATTTTTTATGTCACGAAACCGAAACAATCAAGCACATTGAACAGAAAAGTTAGTTTAATGTGCAACTCATGCCAAAGCCGTCGTAATTTCGATTCAAAATGTCACTGGTAGCCGAATCCACTTTCGTTATGACGCTTACAGCGCTATCTATTGATACACTTTGGAACTTTTTTTCTGATGCCATACTGTTACCCTCTTCAAGCATCGTCAGTTCGAGTGATTCTTTTTTACAGCATTTTGAAAGTGGGACTTTAATTATAATCCCCCTATAGATTATGTAATGATCGTCCATGTGCCTTATGTCATTTTAAGGGATGGAATTCCCTGCCTTTTGCATTTGGTCAGTCAAATCAGCAACGATCTGTGGGGATGTGGACGACACTGGATTTGCCGTCCAATAATGGCCCACAAAGGGTCGATGAGAGAAAAGATCTGCAAAATGTCGACACTTTGTAGAGCACATTGCACACTTTTGCTAATCAGAAAGCACGCTAAAAATTTTTAATAAATAAAATTTTCACTAAAAAAACTGGCAATTTTAATTCAATACCCCTTCAAATTAAAAATTCATAGTATCGAACCAAAAATAATACATATTTTTTGTAGTACTTTATTAAAAAGAAAATACAATGATGATACTTTACGTTGAGGGGCCCCCATTCGTAAAATTTGCACGGGCCTTAGATGGTATAGTTGCGCCACTGTCGGCTAGTAAATTTGTCAGTGGTAACTATAGAAAGCGACATATACAATGCTCCAAATTATGTTACGACACTTTACTCTTTCCGTTTTTTTACTGGTTTTTCATAATTCCTTGTCATTCTTGTTTTTTATACAGTTACATAAACGTAATATTGTTCTGGTATGACTAAATATAACTAAGTGCAACGTAAACAAAAACGTAAATTATATTCATCGAAATCGAAACAATCATACACCAAACACAGAATGATGATGATACTTTAACTTCGGCGTGTGTTTTAAACGTGGCAGTTTGGAAAGGAATATATTTATCGGAAAAATTGTTAAAGCAATTAATTAATTTTCCAACAAAATTCTAAGCAAGTTCTGTAAGCGTTGCAGACAAAGATCGTTGATTATGTGATTTCGAAATATA
>BPLR01012078.1:0-73548 GCA_021605095.1 Caerostris extrusa | reverse complement strand
GAGTTCATCCCAAACAAACATCGTGACACGGGAATTATATATAATGGATTACGTTATTTACGTTAACGATATATTAAAAATTAATTGCTTTTATAGGTTTTAATCAAGTAGTTGGCAGAGCCTGTATAAAATATTTTTTTAGCTGCTTTTCCTCAAAAAATAATCTCTTGTCTGCATCGGTATAATAAAATCAAAATATCAGTCAAATCTAATATTTTCTAAAACTGTTTTTTACTTTTCAATGCAAACGAACATTTTCAGAAGCAATCATTTAAAGAAATAATAAAATGTCACCTCTATATTAAATTATATGAAAATTACAGCTATTCCAGCAAAAAAATAAAAAATTTAGCCGTCTGAGTACTAATAATTTTTAATTTTATTTTGTTAATTATACTTTTTTATAAAAAATAATATTGTTTCAGCTGCTTTTTTTCAAAAATGATGGCTTGTCTGTATTGGTAAAATGAAGTCAAAATATCAATCAAATGTAATTTGTTTTTAAACGGTTTTTACTTTCATTAAAAAAGACCATTTTTAGAAGCAATCATTTTAAGAAGAAATAAAATGTCACTTCCTCATTAGTATATATAAAGTTACAGCTATTCCAGCAAAAAATAAAAAATTTCAGGGGTCTAGTGGAGGGTTAAATAATATTTTTTTTTTTTTCAATCGTCAGAAGTTAAAATTTGAAATCAACAAGCATGTAGACTAAATGTTACAATAACCCTTTGAACACGTAATAATAAAATAAATGAATAAAAATTTAGATATTATTGTAATGTTTCCTTTATGGATAGATAAACATCGTGAAAAAAATCCTCATTTCTAACACATCACGACACTTTATTTGTTGAATAGTATATCTGTGTATTTATGTATGTATTCACAATTCGTATGTATTTATTCAAGATCTATCATGCTACAATACAATGGATAGAGCTCATATTACCTCATAGTGACCAGTTTTTCAAGGTACAATAAAACAGGTTACAATTAGTGATTGCAATATCGGACCAAAAGTTCAATACCGGTATTCGGTATTTTTTAGATCTTAATACAAGGGATACCGGTTTTAATACTGGTAGTAGAAATTTTAGAAAAAGAAAGAAAACGCTGGTGTTTTTTTTTTGTTTTATTTGCCAGTTTTATTAGAGAATGTAAATATCACAAAAAAAATTGTAACTTATAAATTATAACAGTATATAATGAATCACAAAAAGTAAAGGAACGTCTTATTTATTTAAATTACAAAAAAGCGTAGATATCACTATTCAGTCTGTGGTACTATTACAAATTTTTGAAATGTGATCTTAAAAAACATAATGCGTCAATTGTACTATCATTAAGCCTGGAACGTAATTTTGTGCAAAATTATTAGCTGCCGAAAACGCTCTTTTTCAGCATCTACGCTAGTGGGTCGTACTGTTAGCAAAGAGCAATATAAACTCATGTTTGTGAAAATTCGAACACCATGAAGGACTTACGCGAGTGAGCTGAAATTTTCAGGAAATGCAAATTAGCGCATGATATGCAAATGATTAGAATTTCAAATCCGTAGCGCATGCGTATGCTGAGCAGCGCCCTCTGAACGGCGGATGGATACGAATAAATAGACGGCTGTAGCGAGGCGTGTATGGTTATCGGTGGTTATCTGCTAGTGGTAAACGTTAGTTCAATCGTTACTTATGCCTCTTCGACGAAAGAGAGCGAGATTTGAACAACTTACAGAGTTTGAATGGGGAGAATCATCGGCCTTCGTGAAGCTGGATTGTCTTATCGTGCAGTAGCCACTCGCGTGCAGCGTAACAGCAGCACAGTGATGCGTCTTTGGAAGCAGTGGACGGACGAGTGTCGGACAACTCGGAAATCCGGGAATGGACCCCGAAATGTGACGTCAGCTAGCGATGATAGACACCTGGTCCGCATGGCGCTGACGGACCGTACAGCTTCCTCTAGAGAATTGGCAGCACAGTGGTCAATAGCTACAGGTGTTTCATTGTGTGCTTCATCAATTCGTAGACGTCTGCTGCAGCGTGGACTGCGCGCAAGGACTCCTTTTATACAGGATCCCTCTCCCGCTAAACCATCGCCGCCTGCGGCTTCCACGGGCCGCTCAGTATAGAGACTGGCGTGCTGATTGGCAGCATGTCGTGTTTTCTGACGAATCCCGCTTTAATTTGTGGAACCATGATGGCCGCATTCGTGTCCAGACGCTATGCAGGTGAACGTCACCTTCCGGAGTGCATTATCGAACGCCACAGTGGACGAACACCCGGAGTTATGGTCTGGGGTGCCATAGCATATCATGGACGATCTCAATTGCTAAGAATTGTGGGCAATCTGAACAGCAACCGGTACATCAGTGAAGTTCTACAGCCCCAAGCTGTTCCCTTCCTTCAAAGCTTGCCAGGCGCTGTATTTCAACAGGACAATTCCCGCCTTCATATCGCTAGGACTGTTCAATCCTTCTTGCAACGCGGTAGGTACAGCTTCTTCCTTGGCCTGCGTATTCTCCGGATATGTCGCCGATTGAACATGTGTGGGATTTCGTTGGTCGGCGTCTCGCTCGTGATCGTCTTCGTTTGCTTCTGCAGACGAACTCTTTGGGTGCGCATACAAACAATATGGAATGCTCTTCCTCAGGCAGACATTCAAAATTTGTTTGACTGCATGCCACGTCGTGTAGCAGCACTTATTGCGGCGCGTGGTGGTTACATAAAATACTGATTCCGATCTCTTTGTTATTGTTTGTTTGCTTTGAACATTTAATCATTTATTTGTACCACTACCACTCAAACTGTGTATTAAATTTCATTCAATTATGACGATTCCTTCATGGTGTTGCAATTTTCACAAACATGGGTTTACTTTTTCGATGTATTTACCTCTAAATTCCTCATCTTCAAATAAACCTATTCCTCGTCGGATTGTTTTGGATATAGCTGATTTCTGTATTGCATTTTGGTTTATTGAAATTTTTTTAGTTATCACCAATTCTAATTTTTATTCAAGAGACAATTCTTTTTTTCACTATCGACATTAGTGTCATCATAATCTTCGATAACTGTACCGAATTCTTCTGAATGTGGATAGGTTTGTGGAGAATAGAATAAGAATAAGAATTCTAAATTTCTAGTAAATTCCGAAAAAACGGTATTTAAACTTGTGAATACCGATATTACAAAATTGTACAAATGGCTCAAAATACCGGTATTCGGTATCCCGGTATTGTAATCCCTAGTTACAATGTATTAGACGGTTTGCTAAAATTGATTTATAAACTAAAGACACACTATAGTTCATTCTTTTACTTTCAAAGCTTAAGGAAAAATTTCAAATTGTTGCCTTTTTTAAAATGTGAAAGTAAATAAGTAAAAAAAAATCAAAGGCATTTACCTCTTGTAAAAATCAAAATTAAAGATAAAAGTAGTATATATGAAACGAAATTCGTTCAAAACAATTCTGTTCTAACATATATACTACTGTGCTCAAAAAAAATAAGTTGAGAAAAAGAGAAAAAAAAAACTTTACAAAATCCTTAGATTTTTATTAAATTCTAGCTATATAGATTTTAAAATCTAAAAATTAATGTTTTCGACATAAATTTAATTACTATGATAACCTTTATACCTGATGCTCTTTTATTAAAACTCCTCACTTAGATGTCGCAAACTAACACAAATAAATAACTCCATCAAATACTTTAGTTCAATTCTTTTTGGAAAGAACATTCTTCAGTTGCCACACGTCAATTCGATTAATTTTTATCATCTGTCAACGATATCAAAAGAGTTGTTGGTGTTCTTTTTTATATATAATTCTTCTTTCTGGGGCAATCCCATCATAAAAAGTTACTGAACATTTCCACGGGTTCACAAAGTGAATGAACCAACATTGCAAAAGCAGCAAACAACAAAAAAGAATGCTATGACATTCCTGGACTTCGAAGATATCAATTTATTTGACAGATAACGGTGAGGCATCATTGCAAAAGATTGGTGAACAACATCGTTTGCAAATGCTACCCACGTTTTTTTGTCTCTCAGTGAAGTAATCTTTTAATTTACCTTGTGTTGCCTAGCAGCAAAACAGAAACACAAGAAATAACAGATAACACCAAAAAAAAGTAGTTCACTGCTAAACAGAAAAATTGTCATCAAACTGGCTTAAAATGTTCGAAGATCAAAGACAAAAAAATTTAACGATATATTTAAGGAACAATCTTGTTGTAATGCAAAATAATAGCATCTTTTTTCATAATATATTTTAAAGATACTTATATTAAGAAAAAATTATTAAAAGAGCGAATATTAATAAATGATATTTACTGCAATATCATTTATTAATTTATAAGTATAACATAAACTATAAGTACAGCATTAAAATAGAATGAAGTATATATAGCAAATATAACTGTAGAATTTGTACGTAAATAATAGCTAATAAGTTCTGAAACAGCTTATAAGTTGTATATTTTATGCAGCACTTGATTAAGTGCACTGCATTGAGAGATTTGTTTTTTTTTTTTAGAAGTATTAGCGGCAATAGATTCGACGATTCGCTTTCTTTTGTTTTCAACTTTTTATATTTCTTCTTCTTCAGTGACACAACAGATCCATGGTAGACTAATGCTGTCTGTTTACTGGAAGATTCCGAAACATGAGATGTTATTTTTTCGAGGGTAGGTTTGTTGATCCTATGCCAAACACTCTACAGTCATATTAGACCGGGACCTACGATTTAAAGTGGATTCGAACCACTACAAACAACCATGGCACAGCCAGATTCAACTCTGACCCAGCACTAGAGAGCTAGTCATTCGGCCATCAGGCCCAAATATCATATACCCAAAATATTCATACAAAATCACATAAAATAAAAACGAATTAGAAGCATTAGCGGCAATAGATTCGGAGATTCTTTACTAGATTTATTATTTTGCGAAAAATAAAAGTAGAACATTGGCCAATTTTTTAGACAACAGATGACGCTGCAAAAGTCGAGGTGTAAGGGAAGTACATCTATGCTTAACGCCAAGTGCAAACTGTTTTATGGAATTTTACGCTTAAACTTAAACCTCTGGTCTATTTTAAAATGTGTTCCTAAAATTTCTTTTATAAATAATTGTATCATTAATCTGTTTTCTGGTAAAAATTAATTCTTATATGTTTCATCTTCAATAAGTATTTGATTTAATAAAATATTAAAATTTTTTACCTCTAATGCTTAATTAATAAATGGTGATTTCTTTTGTATACTAATTGTGTTCTTTCAATTCAATTTTAAGAATATAGAATTCAATTATTATTAGAATTCAAAATATTATTTAAATAGGAAGACATTTCATATATTTTCAATTTTTGGCATAAGTAAAATCTCAAAATAGGCGCTGTTGGGATTTGGCGTCAAAAATTCTTTTTACCAAAGAGCGCCAAGTAATAGGTTGCGATTGTAAATTGCAAACAATACAAGAAACCCGGGTTACTAAATGTGCTACAGTCACTTATGCCCAGTTGGCGAAATGCCGATTCCAGGATACCGTTGGGGCTCCTATTTTTGAAATTTGGCCTGAAATATATAAAAAAAATTGAAAAAAATTGAAGCCGGTGGGCAAGTGTTTTGGTTATATTCGGCTTTAGCATAGGAAAATATATAATTTTACATTTAACAAAATTATTGCAAATTAGTGTATTTAAGAAAATAAAATTTTCTATCGCACAAATTACCAACTTCAAATTCTGTATGACAACTTCTAATTAAAAAATAAAAGTATAAATAAGAAACCACAATCAAAAGTTCATAAAATCCTCCCCTGTTTTTCTGCCTGTAAAAATGCAATAAAAAATTAAAAGGTTACTTTTGATAAAAAGTTTTTGGCCAAAAAAAAAAGCAAAATAGAGGGCGTTGGGATTTGGCGACTTTTTTGTGGCGCCAACTGAGCGTAAGTCTCCAAATGTCATAACCAGGGTTTCTTGTACTTTTTGCAATTGACTTCACTTAAAATCTGAACCCGTTGTTTGGCGGACGTTGGCGAAAAGAATTTTGGAGGCCAAATCACAACGACCCCTATTCTGCTATTTTATCAAAGTTTTAAATAACGGTTTTTAGTATATGTATTACCACAGAAAGTTTATTGAAAACTTTTTAAAGATTAACTCTTAAAGGATGCATTGACTTTCTATCAACGAAAACATCAAAATTAATCTCATTAATATACAATATTTTAAAAGTAATTTAAATATTTGTTGATTTAATAATCAAAATTCCTGACAGCTGTGTATTAAAAATTTCTGATAAAAACTTTATAAAATTTACTTTTCGTAAAATATTAAAAATGGTATAATGAATTGCTTTAGATTATAAACAATTGCTTTCAGCTATCGAAGTTCATGATAGCTAAAGTTGCATTTACCACATTTTTTTGTTCCTATTTTAATTTTTCTTATTAATTCATATAGTTTAATTATTAATTTATAATAAATACGCCATGAGCTCCACAATTACAGAACTCTCTCTTATCATGGGCCTATTACCATCTTTGTTTTCATACATTGTTTTCATACATCATAAACATTTTGTAATTCAAAAACTTGATTGGAAAAAGGGTAAGATAAATAATTATTTTAGTTACAACAATTAATTATTTAAATAGTTTTCAATAAATTATACTATATAAAAAAATTTTTTATATACTGTATTTTTCTTCCAAAAAATAGCTAATGAATCATGTAACAGATATGGCACCATTAAATTCATTAACTTTCTGTTTCATTATGTTGAGCAGCTTCATCAATATACCAGTACTTTCTAGCGTGCTACCCCTCACTGCTTTTTCACCTTCGTCTTTACTTCCTTATTGGTTTAATTATTGCTGATTTCTTTGATGCCGTTGCATCCAAAATGCTTTAGTCGCAAAAAATTATTTACTTGTCTTCGCTGTCCTTCATAAAATTTCATTAATTTACATTTCAAGTTTATAAAACAAGGAAATATTCTAAGGAGTATTAAAATTGTACTGCATTGGCAGTACCAGAATCATTATCGCATTTGTATCCACTTCGGTAATGCTAGGTTCCGAAATTGTTTACAAATATGTAAATCATCATCGCTTGGATATTTACTTCGGTAATGCAAAGTTCCGAAATTGTTTACAAATATGTAAATCATTATCGCATGGGTATTCACTACGGTAATGCAATGTTCCGAAATTGTTTACAAATATGTAAATCATTATCGCATGGGTATTCACTACGGTAATGCAAAGTTCCGAAATTGTTTACAAATATGTAAATCATTATCGCATGGGTATTCACTACGGTAATGCAATGTTCCGAAATTGTTTACAAATATGTAAATCATTATCGCATGGGTATTCACTACGGTAATGCAATGTTCCGAAATTGTTTACAAATATGTAAATCATCATCGCTTGGATATTCACTTCGTTAATCCAAAGTTCCAAAATTGTTTGCAAATATGTAAATCATTATCGCATGGGTATTCACTTTCGTAATGCAAAGTTCGAAATTGTTTGTAAATATGTAAATTATTATCACTTGGATATTCACTTCGGTAATGAAAAGGTCCGAAAGTTGTAAATATATAAATCATTATATTGATATTTATTATGTATTTTTGATTTTAAAGTCATTTAATCAAATTTATTCGTAAATATTTTAATAAATAAGCACAATAAAAAATTTATTGTTTTTCCAGTGAACAAATATGTAGGCTTCTTCTATCACTAATTTGTCAGCAAATTATAATCATTTTAATAGTTTTTGATATCTACAAGTTTTTTCCTCATTCTTTCAGCAAAAATGTTCAAAAACATAAATTAACTTTTTAACTTAAATCTGTTTTCACCAATCCTAATATTTTAATTGTTTTAATTTAACATGATTTATAATTCACAACTGTTTACTAGTAAGCTTTTCCTGAAACATTTAACAAAATACATTAATTTATCCTACTAAGTTGAATAAAGATGGTGAGTGCCTAAACGCGAAGCATTCATCTATTCAATGGTATGAGATGGAAGTAGGAAAAAAACTCACAATGAATAGTTAATAGTAATCGTACGAATTGGAAAAAAAATGAACTAACGAAAAAAAGGAAAACATTGGTGCTAAAAATGTAACATGAAATTTGCAATCAGTAAAGCGCAATAATATTAGAAGAAAGACTGGAAATTATTGAACTGAAGTAGAATAAATAAGTGAACAGGAAATTATGATGGTTTGAGATTCCATTTAAAAGTAGAGTAAAGATACTTGTATTTTCCATTAAATTGCGTAAAAATAGTTTGTGCCTTGATGAGTAGGTTTTCGTGGGTAGCAATAGCATTGAAGAAATTTCTAGAAAGTTTTTGTAATATAGTTGTCAATAGAATCAATATTCAAATCTCGAAGGATTGCAGATTTGCGGACAAACCAAGGTGTGCCATTGAGGATACGAAGAAGTTCGTTTTGAATAATTTGTACAGATTTTTTGTTAGATTTTGCAGATATACCCCAGATTTGGACAGCGTAATATGAGTTAAAACTTGTTTGTAGAGAAGAAGTTTGCTTGAAGTTAATTTTGAATATTCATTGATGAATGGCAGAGTGAGATAAAATTTGTTCCAACATTTTTTTTTTTTTTTTCAAATGAGGTCGAAACGTTAATTTATTGTCTATTATCAAAACCGAGATAATTAATATTAGTTGTCCTTTTAATTTTATTAATTTATCCATTTTCTGCATTGCAACAGCCTTTGGCATCTCAAATGCATATTACATTGGCCACAAGATTAATTGCATTTCTCGTTTCCACAACATTTATAAGCTCTCAACGCCATCTGTACAACATATTCCATATCAATATTTAAAAAAAATTAATGTAAGTCATATTTAACTTTGATGTTCGGTAATATTCAAAACCTTAATGATACTTTTAAAAGCACTTTTATCTCATTTACCACATTCGAAAAATCAATATCTCTCAATGTTCCATTTTCGAAATTTTGTGCAACTCTTTCTTGAGAGATCCGACTTCTTTAAGCGATTCCACCTCCCCATCAATAAAAAAGGACATTAAAAGGATAATTGGCGATTACAGAACAAAGCGCTTCCTCTGATAAAAGCCTTTCTGTGTTTCGTGGTAGGACCCCCTCTAGGGGGCCCCCTTGAGTTCTAGGAGGTCATCGCTTCCCTTTGAAGGAGGAAATCTCATTAAACTCATGGAGCAGCCGACCTTCTGTTTGATTTGCCCACAAATGTCGTATTTGATTTGAGCAGAAAGAGGTCGAGTTCTCGCGCCATAGTATTCCTGTAGGTGGTTCGTGTTGTGAAATCCACTTGTTGGAATCGATTTGTTCTAGAGTAGTTGGTGCAGGTTCTTTCCATCACAGTAAAAGTATGGTAAAAGCGTGATTTTAAGTAAAATTTTAATTTATTAGGTGAAAACGACGAAGTATAAATTTGAAATTGGTGTTAAGCAAAGCAATATAGTGGAAAAGCCGACATGCAAACTTTTAATTCTATTTTTACAAGCTTTATTGATTTCTTTTTAAAAAATTTATCTAATTCTATAAATTTTTGATTGATTAAAATTTTAATTAGTATTTTTTAGTTACCTAATCTATATTTGATAATTTTTATGCTATTATTAGGCAAGATTACAACAAAACATTATATTTTCCAAATTAATACAACGCACCCTGACAAAAGATTTGACGATTTTCACTATTACCATTGTTTACCAATTACAATTATTACCCGTTTACCAATTACAATTATAAAAAAAAATAATAATAATAATTGAAAAACGATCTAAAATAAAAACAAACAATTCTTGCAGGTTTTCTCCATTACCGGTTTTGACCGTTTTCCAATTATTATTAGAAAAACAATAATAATAGTTGTTGGAAAAACACTCAAAGATCAAAACAAACAATTCTTGCAGGTTTTTCTCAATTACCATTTTTGACCGTTTTTCAATTATTATTAGAAAAAAAAATACAATAATAATAATTTGAAAACAGTCCAGGATCAACACAAGCAATTCTTGCATCTAATTAGCATGATGAGAAAATTTTTAAATAAATTATTTCATAAAAAAAAAATCATAATTACAAAAATAGTTATAATTTATAAATGTTATAACAATTCGTAATTTTAAAAATTATATTTTTTAATTATTTATTCAAATTTTATGCGCTACTTATGAATTTACTTCAAACAATATTTTTTAACCCTAACAGTTTTCTGTTATTTCCATTAGAAAACAATGTCCTTAATTTTTCTCCAGGGACACAGTACATGTGCATTTAATGTATAAAAAGCATTAATTTTACAATATTAAATGTATCAGTTAGATAAATATCGAAACTAAACTGAGCAATTTCTTAAACCTTAATATTTCATTTTATTTTAATAAATTCATATTTCTCATTTTTATTCATAAATATGTCAGATTTAAAATAAAGAATAGCAAAAATTAATCTGTAAAAAAAATTTATTTTTTTTTTTGGAGATTCGAAAAATGAAATTGATACTTACATATTAATGGTACCTTTGGCGACAGTTGCGCCAATAAAGAGCACACGTGCCAACCACAGCAACAGATTTGGCGCCAATCTACACTTAAAATTTTTGTTCCAAATAATAAAATATATATGAAACACTTCATTTAAAATCAAAACGCTTTCAAAATATTTTTATTCCAAATAATAAAGATTGGCGACACTTAAAAACCGCCAAGTCTGTCGCCAAGGTACCGTTAATACGTAAGTACCATGAAATTAAATGTAATTTTCAATAATGCATCTAAAAAATTGATAAATATCTTTCATTTCACGGTAAAATTAAAAAGCACTGAATTTTCTGTAAATAGTTTAAACTAAGTATGACAAATTCGAAATTCATATTTCTCAATATGTGAAGTATTTTTATACATAAATCTGCCCTAAATAAAATAGTAAGTAGCAAAAAAATTAATCCTTAAAAAATATTTTGGGATACGTCAATTCGAAAAAATCAAATTAAACTTAATTTTCAATAATACGTTAAGTTGAATACAGAGTTTTTGCATACCGTATTTTTATCGCCCGATATTTTTATCTTTCTTATCGCGGTAATTTTATCTTTCTTATTACGGTTCGATTATATTTCATTTCACGGTAAAATTAAAGCACTAAACTTTCTATAAACAATTAAAATCAAGCATTGCAAATTCGCTGCAGACAACAAGTATACATGCGGCACATTCAACATAACAATACATAACATAAGTTTTAATAAAAATTCCATACTTTTGGAATTGAAAATTTTGAACGTCAAATATTAAATGATCAACTACGGATAGAAAAATCGACTTATTCAGTTGGCATAATAAATCACCGCAAAACTTTGGATAAGAAAAAATCGACTTATTTAGTTGAGATAATAAATAACTTTCAACTTAAAAGCAAACGCTATAATATTAGCTTCGAACTTAACAACATAATCTTACTCAACACAACTCAAGGCAATTTAATTATTTTACTGTTACAACAAAAATAGTTATATAATCATAAATATAAATGTGATAAAAGATAAAGTAAAAACAATAATTTTTTACAGCAGTTGTTAAAAATTTTATAACGACCTAGAAATTTTATTACGACACCAAAATATCAAAATAAAATTATTAAAAAACAGAGCAACTAATGCTTTTAATTATGAAACATTCGTTCCTAAAATCCCATTTATCAAGTTTCGACACGTAATGTCAATAATAGAAAGTAAACATTCATTCATAAAAATCCCATTCATCAAGTTTAGACACGTAATGTAAATAAAAAAATGTAAATGAATATTCAATTATGTTGTCCTCTTTTTTTTTTTTTTTTTTTTTTTTTTTTATTTTTTTGTCCCCTTCCTTTAAAACGTATTATGAAACGGACTTAAATTTCATTTGCTATTTACTATTTTTCTACATATACTTGAATTTATCATATACTCATATTCGTATTTCATTATCAGAATCGAGAATTTCATATGATGAAATGGGACATTTTTTTATTTTATATAGTCGGTATTTTAAAATCTTTTCCAATGCACTTCTGTAAAACTAATAAAACAAATTCATTCAAATATTTATAAATACATAACAATCTAATTTTATGAATTTTACGAAAATATAACTTTTAAATTTTTAAGTAAAAGTATATTTTTGTGTTCAGATTCCATATTTTTTATATAAATTAATCATAAAAATTACAATAAGCATTTTCAGAAATATCTCCTTAACTTTTTTTTTTTCTACTTTAACAACTTTAAAATGAATAGTGTTTTCTTTTTTTAAATATTGAACTATTTATGCAATTATTAATTACAACATTTTAATGTAAACTATTTTTTACGTCTTCCACATTTTACAGTAAAAAAAATTGTTAACTAAATACAGTTTTTTTAAATATAATTTTTTTTTTATTAAAATTTCCTTAACTCTTTAAAAAAATCATTTTAAAAAAATTTTTATGCGCATACAAAGTTCCCATTTTACAAAACAAAAGTAAATCAAAATAGTTTTTATCTTTCTTTCGACTGATTTAAAAACTACAGATACTACCACAACTAATTAAACATGTTTAAAAATAAAACAACTTATTAGCTTACCTTGAATCATCCTCACAAAACCTCATTATCTGTCATTACAATTCATGGAACCACACAAAGAGAAAGGCAGTAATTCATGTTATTCCAACTACAAGGCTCTTCACATTAATTGTTCTGTCCATAAACACAACCTATCCGCAAGAACTTTTCCATGACAATTCCTTTCAGAATAACTCAGTCTCTTATGCGCAAAAACAAGCCCTAATTATAATATGTAAGAGCCATTAATAACTCTCGCTATCAAATTAAGCCGAACGCACAGTGTTTACTGACTCATCATTTGATATCATTATAGTAAAAAGATCTCTTCCCACTCGTGGACTATTATTTATGACATCTCTGTTCCGTCATTTTTTTGTGCTACTGATTTAATTGTGGTCGTATGGTTAGGATTTCGCTCGCTAGATGGCGCCACCGGTATGTTGATTCATTCATTTAATTTAGCCTTGGGCCGGTGCTTGATAGTACACTATTGGAGGTGATAAAGAAAGAAAATAGGCGTAATAAGTACACAAAAGCCGACCTTGGTCTGAGTTGAAGTTGACACGAAATAGCAAGTGGAAGGGGTTTTCTGGATTGGATAAATTAATAGGTCGCTCTCGTTGGGGTTTTTGTTGCTTTTTTGTAATGTTTAAATGGTAGATAACGAGATATTATACTTTTTAACAAAAACAACCTTGAAATTGTATTAGAAATGATGAAGAGAACTGTTTTTAAAAATAAATATATAGACTTTTTTTTTTACCGTAATTTTTACTAGCCAATTTTTTTTTACTGTAATTTGTATTTTGCCAACTAGTCTGCTTATTATTTGTTTACTGTATTGTGATATTGCAATGGTACCTGGATGACCTAGTGGCTAGAGTTCTGGAGCTCGGTACCATAGGTTTCGGGTTCGAGTCCCGGCGGTGACAATGGCTGTTTGGTAAAGGTTCGGAATCCCCATTAAACTAATTAGTCTAATTTGTTCAAAAATAACCTAGGTCCTGATGGCCGAGTGGCTAGAGCTCTGGAGCTCAGTGTCACAGGTTTCGAGTTCGAGTCGCGGATGAGCCATGAATGCTTGTAGTATTCGGGAACTTTTTTGCTGGATTGGATAATTAATAGGTCGTTCTTATAGGGTTTTTTTTTTGCTTTTTGTAACGTTTAACGACAGTTAACGAGATATTATACTTTTTAACAAAATCAGCCTTGAAATTGTGTTAGAAATAATGAAAGTTATTAGAACTATTTTCAAAAATAAAAACTAATCTGAGCCTTTTTTTTTAACTGTAATTTTTATTAGCCCATTTTTAACAGTAATTTTTATTTAGACTATTTGCTATTTTTTACTGTATTATGATATTGCAAGAGACGCCTGAATGAATGGCCAAGTGGCTAGCGCTCTGGCGTTCAGAAACCCCAGGTTTCGGGTTCGAGTCCCAGCTGTGCCATGCATGTTCGTAGTAGTTCGGAATCCACTTTAAACAGTAGGTCCCGGTCCTAATAGGATCGTAGAGCTTTGCGGGGGCATTGTTACTCCGCGTCCGTAGCTTATCCTCAAGCTACACGTACGTCCTAGGTAGTGCTAAGTGAGTAACGTAGGTGCAGCGCTTGCCTTAAGGCATGCAAGATAATTGTCTAAGTGTTTTCCAGCTGCATTAGAATAAAAAAAAAAGTGATATTATAATTTCTTATTAATTATTTTTTTACTTCTCTTCATTCTCTTATTGTAGAGCAGGGGTCTCCAAACTTTCCAGCCTTAGGGCCATACTGTTTACTCCAGTAAGTCCCAAGGGCCAAAACCATTTTAATTTTTCTGCCATTATCTATAATTTCCAGTTAGTTTTTATGCTTAAGTTAAATTTTCTGCGTATTATGCTTGTCATTAAGTTTTACCTATGTAGCAAGTAAATAAAACTGAGTTATTAACATTCTGTATTTTTTTTATCCAACTTATTACAGCAACAATAAGCTATTCGCTGTCGCGGGCCGGATTGATGACACTGGCGGGCCGGATTTGGCCCGCGGGCCGTAGTTTGGAGACCAGTGTTGTAGATTATTACGGAGATATAAACGAAAACCTTACTGTGTATTAACTATGGTAATATTGGAACACAGAATCCTGATTAATAGCGCGTTGGTTTCAAAACTAAGAGGTTCTGATTCGATAGCTAACCAGAGAAGTTACCTCGAGTATATGCTGAAATCGGATATAATAAATCTACAAGGCTGGATGATGTTCCCTTTGTTTCATAGAGGGGAAATGTTATTGAAAGTTAAACAAAAAATAGAAAATTGAAACATTTAACAGAAAATTAAGTGACTTTATATCAATTATTTTCATTATTAAAATTTTATTAATAAAATTTTTTTATTTATTCCATGAATAAAGATTTTTAGATTATATTTATTATTTTATTTAATGAAAAACAATATTTACTTATAGCGAATTTTAAAATTCAGTTTGATGTTTAAAATTCTCTCTTATTGTAGATTAATACGGAGATCTTTGGCCACATACGGCTACTAGCTCCTTCATTGTAAAATGTTGAAACATAGCGATGGTCTCATGCCCTTTGAGTTAATAAGAAAAAAAGAGATAATTAAATGCCCTTTTTTAAAAAGATTTATTTATTTAATAAAATTAAAAAAGGAAAAATAACAAAAATTTCAAAAGTGTAGATGTTGATGAAATCAGTTGCATGTAATAAAAAACAGAATGAGCAAAGGTCAAATTAGGAGAAAAATAGCTTAGGAGAAAAGCGAACTTTTTTCATCTAGGCAGTTATAAGGAATTACTTTAAAATATTTAGAACAGTACGAGGTCTTTTACTAGCTAGAATGGAGCCCTGGGGCACACCATACTTCTCGTCATTTGAGTCTTTATTAGTTTTTAATTCAAACAATCAATAACATTTCTCTACATGAAGGGGAAAAAAAATTGATGCCAACTATAGCGAAAATATGTTGGTCTACCTGAATCAAATCTATTGATTCCTGGTTAAGATAGTTGGATCGATCCTGATTGCTGATCCATGCCTTTTACACTTCCCCAATCTTTTTCACTCCTTACTCTATAGCGGCCTGGTGGCCAATTGACTAGCG
The DNA here is from genome assembly GCA_021605095.1 of Caerostris extrusa. Classification (NCBI taxonomy): domain Eukaryota; kingdom Metazoa; phylum Arthropoda; class Arachnida; order Araneae; family Araneidae; genus Caerostris; species Caerostris extrusa. The sequence continues at coordinate 57,817 of BPLR01012078.1, read as the reverse complement.
CTCTGGCCTTTGGTAAAACAATCTTCGGGTTCGAATCCTGGCTGTAGAATGGATGTTTTTTAACGGTTCGGAATCCACGTTAAACTAATTAGCCTAATTTGTGCAAAAAAATAACCCATGTTAGCCTAAGACCAGGTCTAATTAGTCTGGGGCCTGATGGCCGAGTGTCGCCCGATACCACAGGTTTCGGGTTTGAGTCCCGGCGTTACCATGGATGTGTATTGGTTTTAAATCCACTTTAAGCAGTAGGTCCCGGTCTCATAGGACTGTACAGAGTCACGGAGCCTAGTCAGACTCTACCTACGGGTGTTCCATCACAACATAAGCTGCCCCTTTTTCCCTTCAACCATAAGTCCATACGGGTTCGTTGGTCTAGATATCTACCAAGTGGGATAAGAAACAATAACAACAGTTGTAATTTAAACTTAGAACTAAAACAGAGAAGAAATTGTTTAACTTCTTAAATTTAGAATTTAAGATTGCTTTTGGTTTGTCGCTTTACGGCCATTTTGTGCACACGAGGGCTAAACAGGCCGGGACCTACAGTTTAAAGTGGATTCCGAACCACTCCCAAACATGCATGCCATCGCCAAGAGATTCGAACCTGGAGCATGTGGTACCAAAGGCCAGAGCGCTAGTCAATTGGCCGTCAGTCGGCTTAGAATTTAAGAAGAATTATTTGCTTAAACAAAGTAAAGGCTTTTTTCCGATATTATAAAAAAATATCATACCAGAAATGAATAAAGCTATGCTTATTAGATGCACTACTTTCAAATCTGATGGGCCTCAGAATTCCTTATGTAGCCAGACAAACCCCTCCGATAATGCAGCAGCTGAAAAGAAATCTATCTTTTTTAACACATACTAGGAAAGAGGTTAGGTTTGGTTTGTCGCTCTATGGTCCTCTTATGCACACTTTGAGCTAATTAGACCGGGACCTATGGTTTTAAAGTGGATTCGAACCACTACAAACATCCATGGCACCGCTGGGACTCGAACTCGAAACCTGTGGTACCGAGCGTCAGAGCGCTAGCCACTCAGCCATTCAGGCCCCACTAGGAAAGAGGAAACATCTGGATCATGAAACTTTGCGAATTAAGGGCGATCCATTGGATAAAGAAGAAATTGAATATTTGAATGAAGGAATTGAGTTTTCCAGATTGTTACGGGACTTCAGGAAGAAAAAAAATGTCACCCGAGCCTATATAAGGCAATTTTCAGTTCAGGATGAGAAACTCGAGTTAAGATTCACCTCTACTCTGCAAAATAAAGTACACTTCAGTTTCCGTCCTGACGGCCAATTGGCTAACTCTCTGGCCTTTGATATCACAGACTTTAGGTGAGAATCCTAGAGGTGGCATGGATGTTTGTAGTAGTTCAGAATCCATTTTAAACCGTAGGTCCCGGTCTAATTAGCTCAAAGCGTGCACAAAATGACCGTAGAGCGACAAACCAAACCAATCATTAAACAGCTGATGCGTCGTTGTTCTTCACTTCCATAAGAGAAAATGTTTACTGGAGACCAAGCCCAAAGAAAGTGACAGCTTTTAGAAGTGCTGAACCAACATACCATAAAGAAAATAAATCGTCGAGACAAAAGGGAACAACCAATAATCAATCAATTACTAGGTTTACGCCTAATACTACTTTTTTTCTTTTCTCTTTGTGTTTTCCGACATGACATTATTTTCCTTGCCTTTCTAGACAGACGAAATACTACACTATAGTAATACTACAGGGGGCCTGAATGGCCGATTGGCTAGCGGCCTGGCCCTCGGTACCACAGGGTTCGAGTCCCGGCGGTGCCATGGATGTTCGTAGTGGTTCGAATCCACTTTAAACCATAGGTCCCTATCTAAGATGATCGTAGGGCGTTGCGGGGGCATTGTTACTCCGCGTCCGTGGCTTATCTTCAAGTGACACGCGCCCCCTGGGTAATGCAAAGTGAGTAGCGTCTGTGCAGCGCATGCCTTAAGGCATCCAGCAGCAAGCTGTCTAAGATTTGCCAGCTGTATTAGAAAGGAAAAAAGTATTACTGCAGACCACTACTAAAATTTTCAACTTGATTAAAGTATTTATGGATCACATATAGATAGCTCAAACGTCTTTGAATTAAACGAAAAATACTACATAATTAAAATTCTGAAATGGCTTTTTACAATTAGCAAAACCCATTATTTACAAACGTGTTTTGTTAATAAGAAGCACTATCATTTGGCCATCAGGCAAAATGACTAAGCTCTGAGCGCCAGAGCTCTAATCATTTTACCTGATGGCCAAATGACTGGAGTTCTGCTGCTCAGTGCTCGGGTTCGAGTCCCGTGGTGCTATGGATGCTTGTAGTGGTTCGAATTCATTTTAAACAGTAGGTTCCAGCCTAATATGATTGAAAGTGTTGGGAGTAGGGCTAGCAACCCTACCCGTAAAAAGAAAAACGTTTCTTATCTCGGAACCTGCCTGTCCCGAAAAATAATGAAATTATAGATAATTCAAATTTAGTTGATATTATGTTTATATTTGTTTTATTATTAAAAATAGGACAAAAATAATCAAATATAAAAGTATATATTTTCCAGCCTGAATAACAGCCATTTTATAAATATATTTCACACTAGACGAAAATAGAAATTTTTATCCACGTTGAGTATGCCATGCAATTATCGATTCATTAAAAATATGTTTCGGCATTCACGTTACTCAAGATAACAAAGCACTTGGCCTTCAAAAATACAAAGCCTATTGATCATCTTAAAAAAGGAACATTTTAATTAATGTGAAATAATTAGCTTTTTAAAAACTGGCGCCGATGTTCCTGGCTTGAATGAACCGGGATCTTATTGATTACTTTTCTTTTCTCCATAATAATCAATAACTCCATATCATTATTTGTCTTTAAACTAAAAATAATTTAATGAAATTAAATTGTTTTTGTGTACTTAACAAATTGTTATGTTTTATTTAGTGTTTTTTTTTTTAGTTTTGATATATATGAAAAAAAATTTCATATAAACTTTCAAGGATCATTTGGTATTGGTATCATTTGGTTATTAGTTAGCTAGTTATCATTATTAGTTTTGGTATCCTTTAGTTTTGATTCAGGTACTTGTAAAAGAAACTTTGAAAATTATTTAACATATACGTGTATTTTATTTATTTATATATAATAAAAATATAATATAACATATAAAAAGTTGGCGCTATGTTAATTCAATGAAAACTTTAGTGCCCGACTCATGGCTCAGTGGCAACGCGTGCTGCTGATGAATCTTAGAGAGATTCCTCCACTGGCGGCTTTGTTGTAGGCATCGTTTCAAAACACGTGGAGACTCGATGGCGTTCGGCATGTTCAGCATCTTGCCTCGTGAGTCGGACTATCTGGTGGAAGTTTTCCGGGTCTTTCTCACTTACGATACACTAATGCGGGATGGTTCTTCCTAAAAGTCCTCCCGGAAGGCACTGCCCTCCTTCGTCACGGAGTCAAGTTAGACTTCTACTTACGAGTACTCCATCACAACAGAAGCTGTCCCTCCCTTTCCCTATTCCATGAGGCCACACGGGTTTTGGATTTGGTCTAGATGTTGGCAAATGCGATAAAAAAAAATAAAACAGTTTTATATAGTAAAGGTTTTAAGAAATCATATTAGTTGTAGAGAAATTTAAAACATCTTTAGTATTGTTAAGAATTCTAATTCAATGTTAAAAGCAACTTATCCAACGTTATTTGCAATACTATTTCACCAATGTATCATATCCAAGATTAGTAAAAAGTGTTTAATTTGATCACGAATAATAAAAATAATTATTCTAAAAAGTTTTAACTGCTGATTCGTATCTCAGTGGTAACATCCACAGCTAACATGGCTAACATGCAATAGGAGTCATGCTCTTATTCCCTGGTGGTGTCCGTTGCAGTCACGGATTATAGAAAAGTGGAAGGAAGAGAGGTTCTCCGAAAATAAACGATGGGTGCATCTATAGTAAACTGGTGGTGTATTAAATAAAGTACAAACGGTGATACCAATGCAATGAATGCCATTGCAGCGCTCCTAGTGGCGAAACACCAAAATTTGGAAATATTATTCCGAAATTAAACATGGTAGACAATTTTACGGTGGTCTACAACTTTCAAATTAACATTTCTTTGTCTACTTTCCTTCATTTTGTAAATAGATTTCCAAACTTCAGTATTTTGCTGTGTGTTGCTGCGACGATATTCATTGCATCGGGCATGCCCATTCTACTTCAGATGACCCATCGTTAATTTTCGGGGAACTCCCTTTCACCTTTAAACAGGCTATGCATATTGATTTCAATCTATAATTGTTTCAATTAATTTCATAATCAACTCTTCAACGAAGTCCGAAAACAATCCCAATCTTTGCAATTATCTCGATCATTTTATGAGCGCAATTTTTACTAAATGCTATAAGGAACTGGGGGCAGGTATAAAAATGTATACGAAAATATTTTACTTTTTTATAACAACATTTTTGATATTGAAGGTACATTTCTAAGATCACAAAGGCTAGGTGCAAATTTTAGGTTGCACCCATTATATTTTATGAAATATTTCACTAATAATTATTCTGTACAACAATAGTTAAAAAACAATTTTGTTCCCAGAATTTAATGTTTAATTAATCGTTCCTTTTTTTTTAATTAAGTACATATTTTAAAACTAAAATAGCATATTTTACTATGTTTATCTTTTCTATATGTTCATCTTCTATCTTTTTTACGAGGTATCTTTTATCTTTTTTGTCAATCCTAAGCTCAAGTCTCTAGAGTCATATTGGGCCGGGATCTACGGTTTAAAGTGGATTTTGAATCACTACAAACATCCATGGCACCGCCTGGACTCGATTCCGTAACTTGTGGCACCGAGCGGTAATCACTCGGCCATCAGGCCTCTTTCTTTTATTTACATTCCTCAATTTTTACCCCTTCTTTCGATTATCATGAGTAGCATTAATTGGCAATAATCTTTTAATTTATTATCAATTAACGTTAATTAATGTTTCTTTTTATAGGATAGGGTTTTCAGACCTACACCTAACGCTCTACAGTCATATTGGGCAGGAACCTATTGTGTAAGGTGGATTTTGAACCCTGCAAACATTCATAGCCCCACCGTGACTCGAACATGAAACCTGCAACATGGAATGATAGTAACTCGACCTTAGGGCCCCTTTCTTTTATTTACATTCCTCAATTTTCACTCTTTCTTTCAATTATCATGATTAAAATTAATTGACAATAATATTTTTAATTTCTGAATATATCCCTTAATAAATATATTAAACATATATTAGATATGTTATATATTAAACAAATTTTAGATTCATATGCAATATACATCATGTAAGTTTTATTATGCTATAAAAGTAATGCTGTGTTTTTAATTCATAAGTAATGAATAATCTAAATGTTGACAAAATATTATGACATACTCTATACAAGTCACAAAGAATAGATATATCTATTTATTTGAGTACAGAAACAAAAAAATTCAACACTTAATGATGAAGAATCTTATAACTGTTCCATTTCTACGAAATGGGGCACTTTATTAAGTGGCCTAAATCTACAGTAACAATATATTATTGAGGTTACAGATGACAAAAAAGAGAGTAATTTACATCTGTTTTATTCGGCACTGAAAGTTTTAATGAGGAAGAAAATTAATTTATTTAGTATGGAGGATTAGTTTAATTAAAATTATATTTTGTAAAAGTCACATGACATAAAATAATGCGTCATTTTATTAGATGCTCTGTTAATGAAACAACTGATTTAATTTAATAAATAAATTCCTTTAATTAATTCTGATTTAATAAAAGACTTCATTAGTCGCGGATCACAAAAATATTGTTAAAGAAACAAAAAAAAACTCAATAAATTTTTATTGATGAATATTTTATTAAAGAAAAACAATAAGTCTAAAATAACTTGAAAAAAATAAGAAGAGAGAATTGTAGAAAAAAATTATTAAAAAACTCTGGAACTCCTTTATTTATTCGAAAATATCTCTAAATCAGGGGTGGCCTAATTTCTTTGGCCATCGACCCCTTTAAGAGTTTCTTGCCTTTTATGGAGCCTTTCTACTTAACTATTGACAAGCAAAGAAGGCACTTCAAGCTAAAAAAGCAATCCATAGACTTCAGAAATATCCGATAGAAGTGTTTTGGGTTTCCTCACATATACCATACAAATAGCCATGCTTATGACTCTCAGCAGCAATAGCACTTGAAGGTTTTCCCGAAGGATAGTTTCAAAAACTCTTCTTCGACTGTCAAAAATGTCATGTCTATGACCCACAACCACTCATTTTCAGGAACAACTCTTTAAAGTCCTTTTTGAAGGCACTTTCAGATGCGCTTTGCCGATCAGTAGGAATGTCAACACTAACTTTCAGGAGTAATTAAAGATGATAGTTTTAAGTAGTTAGTGAAGGGTAGTTTTAAGTGTTCTTTACTCGACTGTCAGAAATGTCACGCCTATAACCTCAACTTATTACTTTTAAGAACACTGTCATCGTTTTGATCGGGGTTAGAATAGCCACACTGTAGCCCATGCATGCCATAAACGCCGACTAAAATGGGTACTCAGTTACCGGGGTATAACCGAGTGAGGTAAAGTCAGACTTCTCCCTTTGGGTGCCGCTTATCTTTGTTATGCAAAATCAACGACAAAAAAAAGCTGCTTTTTTACCCTTTATCTCGACTCGTTTGGTCTAAGTACACCCGGGTTCATGGACTTGGTCTAGATGTTGCTGTCGACCAAGTGGGAAAAGATACAGCAAGAACATGAAAACTGTTCTTCTGGGAGGACTTTCAAATCCTCTCTTGAAAGACAGTTTCAAATTTTCCTTATCCTACTAATAGGAATGTTACGCTTACTCCCACGGCCACTGAGTTCCAACAGCAATTAAGTGTGAACGGTCTTCATGATAGATTTCGAATGCCCTTTACCGACTATCAGGCCTATAACCGTGACCTATTCCTTTTATGAAACAGTCAGATTTGAAAACTTCTCCCTTGCTCCGAAGACAGTTTAAATACCCTTCTCAAGTTGTCTGGAACGTTTCTGGTACCCTGTATAGAACAAGTTTGGTGTGTCTCTAGACGGTCATTTTCTGCACGCTTTTTTTGTTATTTAGACTGGGACCTATAGTTTAAAGTGGATTCCGAACCATTCATAAATATCCATGCCACCGCCAGGATTCGAACCTTAAACATCAAAGACCACAGCGCTAGCCAGTTGGCCATCAGGCTTCTACAGAATAGGTATAGATCTTAACTCGAGTTTCACATCATGAACTGCTCCTCCCAGTGTAAGTAGCGTTGAAAAGGCTTGGAGGACCCTTTAAGAGTATGTTATTGGTATGTATTTTCAAAAATGTGTGCGGTGGAACCGCTTAAAAGTTGCGAATCTTGTTTCTTTGGTGTAAGACGAAATGCACAAACATAGGAACAAAAAAGAAACGTAATAGAAAGAATCTTAGATCTGTTGATCTATCAAGAGGTTACCAATTATTGAATTTATATTTAAATAAAATGGATTTAATAAAGAATGTATCCAACCCTAACTGTAATGCATTGGCGATATCAACTTTCTATATTGCCAAGTAGGAGTAAGCTAACGGGTACCTAAATTGAAAGAAAAGACCATACATTAAACAACCTTTTATTCCTACTTGTTTAACGGCCTGTGTTTTTTTTTTTTTTTTTTTTTTTTTTTTTTTTTTGTTTCTCCGCAGTAATTTTGTGCACATTTTGGGCTAAACTAAACAGAACGAGATTTACACCACCACTGACCACTTTTGAACCTCTCACTAACATCCATGCTATCACCAGGATTCGAAAGTGAAGAACCAACGACCAGAGCGCTACACAATTGGCCATCAGTCAGTTGTATAGAACAGGAGATCCCTGGTGTAAACCATCAAACTAGTAAAATAAATGAAAAGTGCTCTATAGCTATGGCTATCCTATTAGTGATTTATATCACGCTGCGAACTTTCATAAACCCACCAAAATCCAACTATCACCTCTAAGACATAAAACAAAATGTCGATCACCAACTCACAGCTGATTAACCAGCCACTATGTATCATCTCCCGGGGATCGTTCCTCTAAGTCTGGAAGCCATAATGCGAGCTCATAACAGCACAATTTTCTTACGGGATGAGTCTGCATCCCCCCATAAATTCAACAGATTCTCCAAGTACGTGGCCACTTAAGAACCTTCCCTTTTCTCTGGCCTATTTTTATGACGATATTAAGCTATACGAGCCGCCGCTGAGCCCATAACGGGGCTCTTTTCTATCGTCGCTACTAAATGCGCTTAATGCGGCTCGTAGACGAAAATTTGTTTCCTGAAAACTAGTTTTTAAAAAAGGAAAGCAAACCGGAATGGCTGCGATGATGTTTGGAAGGTGGTTTAGGGGTGATCTTCTTCAGTAGTAAGGATTAAGTATCAAATAATTTATTTTTCCTATGCAATGTAAAAAAATTGCATCTGTAAAATAAAATTTCGTAATGGCTTTATAGGGTTTAGAGAAAAAAATATTACAGTTTTGAATTCAAAATTTTCATATACTTTTACAATTCTACCTACATGACTCAGTGTTAAAATGCACCGTTGGCGAACATTACGACTGAGGATCAATCCGATGGCGGAATTGTTGTAAACACTTCGAAAACAACGTCTCTCGATGATATTTGGATGTTAAGCCTCTTGCCTCGTCAATCACACTACTACTACTACAAAACACCACATCACTGTGCCTAGAGCTGAATTGCCCCTATGCAATTTGGGAATGATGTGGGTGAAAAGTCTGACTTGTCAATGTGACGCTCTGCAGCAATATTAGACTGGGACCTACACGCGGATTTTCGAACCACTAACAAACATCGTGCCACAGCCAGGATTCTAACCTGAAGCTGTAGTACCAACGGCCACAACGTTAACCGATTGGCCATCAATCGCCGCTATACGGTCGTTTTTCTGCACTGATTGGGTTAATTTGAAAGGGACTTACATTTTAATGAGTATTCCGAACAACGAACAAACATCCATGCCTCCACATTCGGAATCCGAACGTGAAGCCTATGGTACCAACTGCCACACCGTTAGCCAAATGGAAGCAGTCGTCGCTATACGGCCATTTTCTGCACACTTTGGACTAATTGAACAGAGAACTGCAGTATAAAAGTGTATTTCAGTCCACTAACAAACATCCATACCACCGCCATAATTCGAAGATGAAACCTGTGGTACCAGCGGCCAGAGCGTTAGCCAATTGTCCATCAGACCGCTGTATAGAACAGGAGATCCCCTGATTTAAAACCACAAACTAGTAAAATAAAGGAAAAAGTGCTCTAGAGATATGGCTATCCTATGAGTGATTTATATTACGCTGCGAACTTTCATAAATCCACCAAAATCCAACTATCACCTCTAAGACATAAAATAAAATGTCGATCACCAACTCACTCGTGATTAACCAGCCGCCATGTATCATCTCCCGGGGATCGCTCCCACTAAGTCTGGAAGCCATCATACGAGCTCATAACAGCACAATTTTCTTACGGGATAAGTCTGCATCGCCCCCCCCCTATAAATTCAACAGATTCTCCAAGTACGTGGGGGCACTTAAGTAACTTCCCTTTTCTCCGGCCTATATTTTACGACAATATTAAGCTAATGCGAACCGCCGCTGGAGCCCATAACGGAGCTCTTTTCTGTCGTCGCCACTAAATGCGTTTAATGCGGCTCGTAGACGAGAATTTGTTTCCCTGAAAACCAGTTTTTTAAAAAAAGAAAGAAAGCATGCTTTAATGGCTGCGATGATGTTTGGAAGGTGGTTTAAGGAGTCAATATTCTTCAGTAGTTAGGATTAAGTATTAAAAAAATTAATTAAAATAAGAAAATTGTTCCTGTAAAATAAAATTTCGTAATCGCTTTATAAGGTTTTGAAAAAAGATAAAACTGTTTTGAATTCAAAATTTTGAACAGTGTTTTTTAAATGAATGAAATTTTCATATGCTTTTATAATTCTACCTACCCGACTCATGACTCAATAGTAGCGTGCACCACTGGTGAGCAGTAATGCTGAGGATCAATCCGATGGTGGCATTGTTGTAGGCACTTCAAAAACGTGGAGACTCGATGGCATTTGTGATGTTCAGCATCTTGCGTCGTCAATCACACTACAACTAATACACCACACCACATCACTGTGCCTAGAGCTGAGTTGCCCCTATATAATTTAGGAAAGATATGGGGTGACAGGACAATGTGACACTCTACAGTCATATTAGACCGGGACCTACAAGCGTATTTTGAACCACTAACAAACATCATGCCACAGCCAGGATTCTAACCTGAAGCCTGTGGTACCAACGGCCACAGCTTTAGCCAATTGGCCGTCAGTCATCGCTATACGATCATTTTCTGCACACATTTGCTAATTAGACAGAGACCTACGACTGAAAGTGGATTCCGAACCACTCACAAACATTCATGCTACAGCCAGGATCCTACAGCCTGAAGCACTAACGGCCAGAGCGTTAGCCAATTGTCCATCAGACCGCTGTAGAGAACAGAAGATCCCTCGATTAAACCAACAAACTAGTAAAATTAAGGAAAAGTGCTCTAGAGATATGGCTATCCTATTAGTGATTTATATCACGCTACGAACTTCCATAAATCCACCAACATCCAACTATCACCTCTAAGATACAAAATAAAATGTCGATCACCAACTCACTGCTGATTAACCAGCCGCTATCTATCATCTGCCCGGGCATCGTTCCCACTAAAACTGGAAGCCATAATGCGAGCTCATAACAGCACAATTTTCTTACGGGATTAGTCTGCATCGCCTTCCCCCCCCTTTCCCCCACCATAAATTCAACAGATTCTCCAAGAACGTGGCCACTTAAGCAACTTCCCTTTTCTCTGGCCTATATTTTACGACGATATTAAGCTAATACGAGCTGCCGCTGAGCCCATAACGGAGCTCTCTTCTGTCGTCGCTTCTAAATGCGTCTAATGCGGCTCGTAGACGAGAATTTGTTTCCTGAAAACTGTTCTGTAAAAAAGAAAGCATGCTGGAATGGCTGCGATGATGCTTAGAAAGTGATTTAGGGAGTGATCGTCTTCAGTAGTAAGGTTTAAGCGTTAAAAAAATTATTTTTGTTATGCAAAGTAAAAAAATTATTTTTGTTATGCAAAGTAAAAAAATTGCTTTTGCAAAGTGTAAATTTCGTCATCGCTTTATTGGTTTAAAGAAGAAAACTACTGCGGATTTGGAATTCAAAATTTTTAACAGTTTTTTAAAAGAAAGAAAATTTTTCCTTTTCTATTTGCCCGACTCGTGGCTCAGTGGTAATGAGCGCCACTGGTAAGCATTAGGGTTGAGGTTCAATTCGCTGACGACATTGTTGTAGACACTTCAACAACGGGGAGGCTCGCTGGCAAATGTGATGTTCAGCATCTTGCCTCATCAGTCATACTACTACTACTATATCATACCACACATTACTCTGCCTAGAGCTGAGTTGCCCCTATATAGTTTGGGAATGATGTGGGTGAGAAGTCTAACTGGGCAATGTGACGCTCTACAGTCATATTAGACCGGGACCTACGTGCGGATATCGAACCACTAATAAACATCATGCCACAGCCATTCAGGATTCACACCTGAAGCTTGTGGTACCAACGGCCACACCATTAGCCAATTGACCATTAGTTCGCTGTATAGAAAAAGTTTGATTTGGTTTGTCACTCTATGACCTTTTCTGCAAACTTTGGGCTAATTAGACAGAAACCTACAGTATACTATTAAAGTGTATTTCGAACCACTAACAAACATCCATAACACCGCCAGAATTCAAACCTGAAGCGCCAATGGATAGAGCACTAGCCAATTAGACAGTTGGATCGCAGTATAGAACAGGAGATCCCTGGCTTAAACCAACAAAATAGTACAATAAAGGATAGCTATACGGCTATCCTGTTAGTGATTTATATTACGCTGCGAACTTTCATAAATCCACCAAAATCCAACTATCCCCTCTAAGACATAAAATAAAATGTCGATCACCAACTCACTCGTGATTAACCAGCCGCCATGTATCATTTCACCGGGGATCGCTCTCACTAAGTCTGGAAGCCATCATGCGAGCTCATAACAGCACAATTTTCTTACGGGATTAGTCTGCATCGCCCCTACCCCCACCATAAATTCAACAGATTCTCCAAGAACGTGGGGGTACTTAAGCAACTTCCCTTTTCTCTGCTCTATATTTTACGACGATATTAAGCTAATGCGAACCGCCGTGGAGCCCATAACGGAGCTCTCTTCTGTCGTCGCTTCTAAACGCGTTTAATGCGGCTCGTAGACGAGAATTTGTTCCCTGAAAACTAGTTTTTTAAAAGGAAAGTATGCTGGAAAGATGATGTTTGGACGGTGGTTTAAGGAGTCAATAATCTTCAGTAGTTAGGATTAAATATTTAAAAAAAAAATTTTTACTATGCAAATTTAAAAAATGATTCTGTAAAACAAAACATTTCGCCGTCGCTTTTTTTGCGTTTAGAGAAGAAAAACCAATGCGGATTTGGAAATCGAAATTTGTAAGTGTTTTTTTAAGTGAATGAAATTTTTCTTATGCTTTTACAATTCTGCTTACACGACTCATGTTGCAGTGGTAACGTGAACCTCTGGTGAGCATCAAGGCTGAGGAGTAATCTGATGGCGGCATTATTTGTAGACACATCAAAAAGGAGGAGCCTCGATGGCATTTGTGATGTTAAGCATCTTGCGTCGTCAATCACACTACTACTACTACACCACACCACATCACTGTGCATAGAGCTGAATTACCCCTATGCAATTTGGGAATGATGTGGGTGTGAAATCTGACTGGGCAATGTGACGCTCTACAGTAATATTAGTCTGGGACCTACACGCGGATTTCGAACCACTAACAAACCTCGTGCCACAGCCAGGATTCTAACCTGAAGCCAACGTTAGCCAATTGGCCATCAATCCGCTGAATAAAAATAGTTTTGGCTTGGTTTGTCACTGTACGAACATTTTCTGAACACTTTGGGCTGTTTAGAACGGGGCCTTTAGTTTGATGCGGATTCCGAAGAACGAACACTGCCAAGATTCAAACCTGAAGCTGGTGGTACCAACGGCCACAGCGTTAGCCAATTGGTTATCAGGCATCGCTATACGGTCGTTTTCTGAATTTTTCGACTAATTAGACAGAGACCTACAGTATACTAGTAAAGTGTATTTCGAACTACTCACCAACATCCATACCGCCGCCAGAATTCGAAGATGAAGCCTGTAATACCAGCGATCACAGCGTTAGCCAAATGGCCATCAGACCACTGTATAGGACAGGAGATCACTGGTTTAAACCAACAAACTAATAAAACAAAGGAAAAGTGGCTATTATATTAGCGATTTATATCACGCTGCGAAATTTCATAAATCCACCAAAATCCAACTATCACCTCTAAGATACAAAATAAAATGTCCATCACCAACTCACTGCTGATTAACCAACCGCTATGTATCATCTCCCCGGGGATCGTTCCTCTAAGTCTGGAAGCCATAATGCGAGCTCATAACAGCACAATTTTCTTACGGGGTTAGACTGTAAGGGGAGGGGATCCCCCCTCCACGCCATAAATTCAACAGATTCTCCAAGCACGTGGGCACTTAAGCAACTTCCCTTTTCTCTGGCCTATATTTTACGACGATATCAAGCTAATACGAACCTCCGCTGAGCCCATAACGGAGCTTTTTTCATCGTCGCTACTGAATGCGTTTAATGCAGCTCGTGGACGAGAATTTGTTTCTAGAAAATTAGTTTTTAAAAAAAAAGAAAGCATGCTGGAATGGCTGCGATGATATTTAGAAGGTGGTTTAGGAGTGAATATTCTTCAGTAGTAAGGATTAAGTATTAAAAAGTATTTTTGCTATGCAAAGTAAAAAAATTGCTTCTGGGAAATAATATTTCGCCGTCGCTTTATCGGTTTAGAGAAGAAAACTATTGTGGGTCTGTGATTCAAAATTTTTAACAGTCTTTTTTTAAATGAATTAAACTTCTTCCTATGCTTTTACAGCTCTACCTACCCAACTCAAGTCTCAATAGTAACGTGCACCACTGATGAGCATTAAGGTTGAGGATCAATCCGATGGCTGCATTGTTGTAGATTCTTCAAAAACGAGGAGGCTCGAAAGCGTTTGTTATGTTCAGCATCTTGCCTCGTCAATCATACTACTACTAATATACCACACCACACCACATCACTGTGCCTTGAGCTGAGTTGCCCTTATATGGTTGGGGAATGATGTGGGTGAGAAGTCTGACTGGGCAATGTGACGCTCTACAGTGATATTAGACCAGGACCTACATGCGGATTTTGAACCACTAACAAACATCAAGGCGCAGAAGGATTCTAATCTGAAGCTTGTGGTACTAACGGCCACAGCGTTAGCCAATTGGCCATCAGTATTCTGTATAGAGCAGTTTTGATTTGGTTTGCGCTATACAGTCCGTTTTTGCAAGCTTTGGGCTAGTTAGACCGGGACCTACGGCTGAAAGTGAATTCCGAGCCACTCACAAACATCCATGCTACTGCTATTATCCGAACCTGAAGCAGCAATGGCAAGAGCCCTACCCAATTGGCCATCAGACCTACACACTTGTTCTATAACAGGAGATCCCTGGCTTAAATCAACAAAATAGTACAAGAAAGGAAAAGTGCTCAGGAGATATGGCTATACTTTTAGTGACTTATATCACGCTGCGAACTTTTATAAACCCTCAAAATACAACTATTATCTCTAAGACATAAAACAAAATGTCGATCACCAACTTACTCGTGATTAACCAGCCGCCATGTATCATCTCCCCGGGGGATCGTTCCACTACGTCTGGAAGCCATAATGCGATCTCATAACAGCACAATTTTCTTACGGGATTAGTCTGCATCGCCCCCCTATAAATTCAACAGATTCTCCAAGTACGTGGGCACTTAAGCAACTTCCTTTTCTCCGGCCTATATTTTACGACGATATCAAGCTTGACGAGCAGCCTGACTACGAGCCGCCGCTGGGCCCATAACGGAGCTCTTTCGCTACTAAATGCGTTTAATGCGGCTCGTGGACGCGAATTTGTTTCCTGAAAATTAGTTTTTAAAAAAGAAAGCACGCTGGAATGGCTGCGATGATGTTTAGAAGGTGATTTAGTGAGTGAATCTTCTTCGGTAGTAAGGATTAAGTGTGAAAACAAATTTATATTTGCTATGCAATGTAAAAAGTGGCTTTTTGTAAAGTAATGTTTCTCTAACTCTTTGTCGGTTTAGAGAAGAAAACAATTGCAAATTTGGAATTCAAAATTTTTAACAGTGTTTTTAAATAAATGAAAATTTTTTTATATGCTTTTACGATTCTACTTGCCCGACTCCTGGCTCAGAGGTAACGTGCGCAGCTGATGAGCAAAAGGGTTGATCTGCTGGCGGCTTTGTTGTAGATGCTGTTTCAAAAACCGAAGAGATTCGATGGCGTTTATGGTGTTCATCTTACCTCGTGAATCGGAGTACCTGGTGGGAGTTTTTCGGATTTTTTCCCATGTGATATACAAATGCAAGCAATTAAAAGCTCTTAAAGTCTTTCGGAAGGTCATGTCCTCCTTCTTCAGCGACTCTGAGCCAAGTCAGATATCTAACTGCAGGTGCTCCATCACAATAGGTAGCTGCCCATTTTACCTGCATCCATGAGTAGACTACTCATGGGACGTCCGTCCGGCATGCAGGATATTGAAGATAAGTCATAACAACAGAGTTTCCGAAGCAAGAATGTTTGGTTCGAATCTCGATAAATGATTTCAAACCGCAAGCCTTCGTGCCTATGGCAAATATGGGAACGATACACTCATAGATAGGATTGTTCTTCCTATTGCAAACCTCTCCTCATTCTCCATCCAACATTTTAGAGGTATTTATACAAAATTTCTATAGCACAATATGGGTACAGTGTAGCAGCCTCTAATACTAACTAATACTGAATCTGCTACATTTCTTTCCGTATTAGTGACAAATAACAAATTATAATATCGAGTACTTAAAAATAAAAGCATAACATAAATTTGGGCCTTATGGCCGAGTGACTAGCGATCGGTGCCACAGGTTTCGGGTTCAGAGCTCGGTGGTGCATGGATGTTTGTAGTGGTTCGGAATCGACTTTAAATCGTAGGTCCCGGTATTATATGACTATTGGGCGTTGGTCATCGGCTAACAACCCTACCCTAAAAAAAACATGTCATGTTTTGTAATCTCATAGTAGGCAGACAAGCCTTGGCACTTCATGGGGCTTTTGCGCCAATGATGATGATGATGTTTACATAAATTTAACACAATTATTCTATAAATAATATTTTACTAAATTAAAAAAATAAATTTTAATATATTTTCATAACATTAATAAAAATTTATATATGAAATAATTTTGCTGTATAATTTGAACTAAAATGTTTTAGTAGAGTATTTCAATTGTTATTTGGCTATAGATTCGTGTATTGAACTGCATGAAATAAATAAATAAATAAAAATATTTATGTAGTTTCAGGACTCGATTCCGAAGTTTTGCTTAGAAATTACTTGTCAGATGCAGGGAAGTTGTCTCGAGAGATTTTGCAGGGGAATTTCAAAACCAGATGCTTCGCTCAGATTACGGACTTCTTACTATAAAACTGTTTCATTTCCTTGTTGACATGAAAGGAAAACAAGTTTTCCATTTCACAGTCCAGCCGTCACAACGAGCCAATTACCAAAAGACCAATAGCATTGCAGTTCAATGTATACATTTTATTCTTTCTATTATTCTGGAAATAGTTATTTCAGAATAGATCGCACTTGTATCATTTGATATTAATTCAGTTCATTTTGAATTAATATTTGTCATAAAGGATTTCATATATTTATGTAAATTAAATTTTAAATCAACTCGCAACAAATTCATAGTTATTTTTTTTTTTTTTTCTAATGCAGCTTCCAAATACTTAGACCGTGATCTTTTATACCATAAAGACTGTACAGACGTTACTGACATAGCGCTACCCAGGGAGCGCGTGTAACTTGAAGATAAGCTACGGACGCGGAGTAACAATGCCCTCAACGCGCTACGATCATATTAGACAGAGACCTTAAGTTTGAAGTAGACTCCGAACTACTAAAAACAACCATGGCACCGCCGAGACTCGAACCCGAAACCTGTGGTACCGAGCGCCAGAGTGCTAGCCACTCGAATATCAGGCCCTCACAGTTAATGATAATTTTAAATTCATAATCATTTTTATATATTAGTTTGGCCCGACTCGTGGCTCAGTGGCAACGCTCGCCGCTGGTGAGCATTAGGGTGGAGGTTCAGTCCACTGGTAGCTTTGTTGTAGGCACTTCAATAAACGAAAAGACTCTATTGCTTGTCCAGCATCTTGTCTCGTGAGTCGGACTACTTGGTGAAAGTTTTACAAATTTTCTCTCATAAGATAAGCAAATGCGGGATTATTTCCCCTAAAACTCCACCCGGAAGGCACTGCCTTTCCTCTTCAACGTCCTGGAGCCAAGTCAGACTTCTATCTACGGGTGTTCCATCACAACAGAAGCTGCCCTCCTCACCCTCCTTCCCTGAGACCACACAACTTGGACCGGTTCTTGGACTTTATCTAGATGTTTGCTGTCTACCAAGTAGGATAAGATAAATATATATATATATATATATATACACTCAAGACCAAAACATTATGACCACCTGTCAATAACGAGTTGGCCCACTTTTTGACGCGCAACACAGATTCAACCCACCTTGGCATGGATGCCACAAGTCCTTGGTAGATGGCCGAAAACAGATTGTACCAGATGTTTAAGCAACGGTCACGCAAATCCGAGATATTGCGAATTGGTGGTCTTTGAACTCTGAGCTGCGGTCCCAGGACATCCCAAATGTGTTCTATCGGATTGACATCCGATGAGTTAGGTGACCAGGACATTAACTGAAATTCAGCATCATGTTCCTGGAACCACTCCAACACAATTTTAGCCTTGTAACAAGGGGGCGTTGTCCTGTTGGAACATTCCATTTCTAGCTGGAAAACAGAGGCCATGTAAGGGTCATTGGTCCGCAATGATGTTCAGATACCCTGTAGCATTCATGGTCTGCTCTACCACAACCACGGGTCCCAGAGACGCCCAAGGAGCGTCCCCAAAGCATAATACCGCCACCACCGGCCTGTGTATGACCTACTGTACATTGAGGGAGCAACTGTTCGCCTGGAAGACGGAGTATCCTGACACGGCCATCGGCGTGATGAATGACAAACCGTGATTCATCTGACCAGGCAACTCTCTCCCCACTGATCCATGGACCCGTCACGATGTTCCCGGGCCCAGCGCAGGCGCAGTTGGCGATGACGCTTGGTCAGCAAAGGCACACGAGTGGGACGTTTGCTGCGTAGCCCCATATCCAACCGTGTCCGCTGAACAGTGTGCTCCGATACTATTCTACTGGGCCCTGCATTGTATTGGGCTATAAGCTGAGCCACTGTCTGCTCCGGTTTTGCTTCACTATGCGAGACAGTCTCCGACGACCTTTTTCTTTGATAGCGTGTGGACGTCCAACACCATGTCGTCTACTACTGGTTTCACCGTCATTCATCCACTTTGCATAAGTACTAACAACTGTAGATCGCGAACAACCCACGAGTCGTGCAGTTTCGGAAATACTTGTTCCGAGCCTTCGAGCCATTACAATCTGCCCTCTATCAAAGTCGCTTAGATCCGCAGCCTTTCCCATCACACACAGAAGTAAGTGAAAGAATGATTCTTCAGACTCTCCAGCAGCAGTTAAATACCACTTCCACCTGATCACGTGCCTTCCACGTCATCCAGGCAAGTTCATTGCAAAATGTCGGGGTGGTCATAATGTTTTGGCTCTTGAATGTATATATATATAATTAATTGTTGTTTTTCTGTTGTATAATTTTTTTTTATATTTAAAGAAAAATTCATTAAAAAAAACGTAAAAGTATTATGTACTCGTATATATATATAATACTTTTACTTAAACAATTGAGTCATTAATTTTTACAAATCGGAAGTAGCCTTATAAGAATAATTTAACCTTCTTTGGGATGAATTTTTTTATTTTACTTTTCTTTGTTATATATATACACTCATGACCATAAATTAAGGTTAATGAAGGCAAAGAAAAAGAAAGAAGCAAAACAAATTTGACTTATTTGTAAAGTCAATTTATTAAACAAAAGGTAAAGATGCTATATGTTTGACATAATTAATAAAAATTGCGATTTTTACTCCCTGAGCAAATTTCAAAAAAAGCACTTATTTACAAAAAAACAGTATAACATGGTTAGTATGATGGTTAATATGGAGTATGTCTCCCGGACGATGCAATACAGGCCTTACAACGCCTAGGCAGGCTGAGTATCAAATTATCAATCTGATCTTGGGGGAATATTACACCACTCATCAAGCAATGCCCTCCGAAGTTGCGGTGGACAGGTGGGAGGGGGTTGACGGGCTGCAATTCGTCGGCCAAGCATATCCCACACATGTTCTATTGGATTCAAGTCCGGTGAGTATGCTGGCCAATCCATACGGGTGATATCCTCCAATTGAAGACATTCGTCTACAATGTTTGCACAGTGAGGACGGGCGTTGTCATCCATAAACAGAAATTCAGCACCCATGGCGCCCAGAAACAAACGTACATGTTGTTCCAGAATGACATCCCGATAGATGTGGCCTGTCATCGTTACACTCTGAACATGCAGGTCAGTTCAGGAACCAAGAATAATTCCTCCCCAAACGAGCCATCCTGCACCACCGTAACGGTGTCGTTCAATGGTGTTCTCTTGGTGGTAACGGGTACCTGGCGCTCTCCGTATGAAAGTCCGCGAGGAATCAGACTGAAAACTAAACCTGGACTCGTCGGAAAACATCACACAAGACCACTGTTGCGGTGTCCACAATGCATGCTCTCTACTCCAGGTTAATCGCAGGCGACAGAGAGTTGCGGTAAGTGGAACACATCTGACAGGCCTACGAGGATATAGACCAATGTGCCCTAAGCGTCTGTACACGGTCTGCCTTGAAACTGTCGTACCGGTAGCTGAAGAGAGCTGACGAGACAGGTCTGATGCCGTGCTCCGTCTGTTTCTTTTGGCAGTAACCGCTAAATACCGGTCCTCATTCGGCGTTGTAACTCGGGGGCGACCTGTGCTGTAACATCTACTCACATTACCATCATCTTGGAATCGTTGCCAAAGCCTGGAGATGACACTCTGGGCGATTCCAAGTTCCTCGGATACTTCCAGCTGGGTACGTCCACATTCCAGTCGTCCGATAATTCTACCACGTAAAAAATCATCCAAACGCTTCCTTTGTGACATAACTATGCGGTTATTGCACTGAAAGGCTTTTAAAGCGCTTGTGAACAATTTTACTTCTTTTCCACCATTCCTTATATACCCCTCTCTTACACTCTCGTCATTGTGACTTACTATCCAACGCCATCTGGTAGTTTCCTGTAATTTGCATATTCTTCTTCAAGATGTGTGTGTTAATTCTACAGGTGAAATTTTTATTTTAGAGTTCAATTTCTGTGTGATTCTGAATTATCCTTAATTTATGGACATGAGTGTATATATATATATATATATATTATAAAAATTACAAATACAAATTTAAATATATATAAAACGTTGTATTTACGTTACGTTGTATTTGTAATTTTTTCACGCTAATATGTGTATATTCTGTACCGCTAAAAAAAAAAAAATTCCCACTAGTATATGTTGATATAGGGACCTGATGACCGAATGTCTGGCGCTTGGTACCATAGGTTTCGGGTTCGAGTCACAGCAGTTTGTAGCGGTTTGGAATCCACTTTAAAGCGTAGGTCCCGGTCTAACATGATCGTAGAGCGCTGCGGGAGTAGTGTTACTCCGCGTCCTTAGCTTATCTCCAAGCTACACGCACCTCCTAGGTAGTGTTAAGTGATAACGTCATTAGCAGGTAAGTGAGTAACGTCGTTAGCAGACAAGCGAGTAACGTCGCATCGTGCAGCGATTGCCTTAAGGCATCAAAGACAATTATCTAAATGTTTGCCAGCTGCATTAGAACAATATATATTTATACGAGGGTCACTCTGAAATTTTTTTGAGATACGGCTAAATGGCACAAGTTTAACTTACCAAATTTTTAGTGTTCAAATTAGTTCCCTCCAACATCAATGCACTTTGCAGACAATTTTTCCAAATATTAAATGCTTCACGCCATCCGTTTCTTGGAATTGATGAAAAAATATTTATCTCATCTTCGGAACGAAAACGGCGACCACACGTAAATATTTCTTGAGATTAAAAAAACACCAAAAGTCACACATAGCAAGATCAGGGAATAGGGTGGATGTTATATGACGTTGATGTGTTTTTGTTTAAGAAAATCGACAGTCGATCTTGCCGTATGAGAAGATGCATTATCAGGGTGAAGCATGAGTCCCCTTACATTCACTTCTTGAAGAATTTCTCGAAGACACTTAGTGGTGTACCAGTTAGCTGTGACTATCTTCTGTCCCTCCAGCTTGATGGCTTTGACCAGTCCCGTACTTCAGAAGAAACCGGCATACATTACTTTTTCATTGCTCGTTGTCTTTTCACCATTGTTGGTTTGGGGTCATCTTCAAAAATCCATATTTTATTTTCTTGTCCTGTTGGAAAGTCAAAAAAAAGGTATGTAAGTTTCATCACCAGTTATGATTTTAGAAATAAGGCGGTGTCCACCATCGTTAAGTAATTTTATGGTTTCTTTGAAGATTCTGACACGCTCCGTTTTTTGGTGTTCTGTTAAATTATGGAGGGTCCAACGACACACTAATTTTTTCATATGCAGT
This sequence comes from Caerostris extrusa, assembly GCA_021605095.1. NCBI lineage: Eukaryota > Metazoa > Arthropoda > Arachnida > Araneae > Araneidae > Caerostris > Caerostris extrusa. Next base: position 35,820 of record BPLR01012078.1, on the reverse strand, counting down.
TCTTCATGAATAATTTTATGTATAGCTTCGGATCCAATGTTAAGTTTCTTCTGTATCATTTGATAAATGCTGCGATTATCATCGACTAACATTTTTCGTATGGCCGACACATTTTCTGAAACTACAGCTGGTGAAGGTCTTCCTGTGTGTTCTTGATCCAGCAGAGAACCTCGACCTCTACGAAATTCTGTAAACCATCTAAATACAGTAGCACGAGATGGAGCTTCGTCTCCATATGCTAGTTGTAGACGTTGAAGGCATTCTTCTTGATTTAACCCCACTTTAAAATCATAGTGCGATAATGCTCTCGCTTCAATTCCATTTTCCTTTCTTCCAAATTCTATTCTACGACAGCTAAATTGCAATTGTTGCCACAAATTATCGTCTACGGCCATAAAAGAGTTCAAATTTACAAATTTAACGAATAATTTTTTTCCTGCGTATGACGTCTGCCACTCAATAATTTTAGAGTTACCCTCGTATATCTATTATATATAATTCCCGTGTCACGATGTTTGTTCAGGATGAACTCTGAAACTAACAATCCGATTTTTAACTTTTTTTTTTCCTTAAATGTGTGTTTTGTTTCAACTTGAGAGATAGGATAGTTTTTATATTTAAATGCAAAATCGACGATTTTCATATTTCGTCATTTGGCGCCTTTGACGTCATTTGGCGCAACTACAATTTGCGATTTCTCATCCGATGGACGTAATTTTGAAAGTACATTCAAAATACAAGGTCAGGTGTACCATAAGATCGGGTCGTTGATGCCAATACCTAACGAAGAGCCAAAATTTCTTCAAATTTATTTTATGGGCAATTCTGAAGAACGTGTGACAACTCGATGTCAGTATAATTTTATCGAACAAGCAAGTACAAAAAGAGCTATTGTAGAGATTGTTGGAAAAGCTTTGAGAAAAATCATAACCAACTTATTAAATTATTTTTAATGAATTTATTTATTTTGGCGAAAGACAGATTAACAAGAAATATTGTTCATCGCTTAGTTCTTAGATAAATGAAAGTAATGGTTATTAAAAATTAAATTAGGTACAATAATTATAAAACAGTGTTAAAAATCAACATTATCTACCTCATTCATTAAATTAATAAAAATTAAACATTTTCTATTCGTTGAAGCTTAATTTGAACTTTTCATCAATCTTTACCAATCACTTCCTTAACAATACCAATTATAGTATCTAATAATTTAAAGAAATACAAGAAAGCCACAGCAACGCGTGGCCGGGTCTGTAGTATATATATAATTGTTGATTTTCTGTTGTATAACTTTTTTTTATATTTAAAAAAAAATTCGGCACAAAAAGAAGGTTAAATTATTACTATAAGGCTATTCTTTTATTTCTTTTTGTTACTTGTCATATATATATGACAAGTAACACAAAAAAATCCACTTTATATTTCATGTCAAAAAAAAAAAGTAAAAAAGAGATTTCCTTAAACCTTTAAATAGTTAAAGTTTAGTTAACTACACGGGTTTCTAAGTATTCAAAAGGATAACCGCCACCTAATGGTTAAAAATATAATGAAATATAATAATGAATAATTTTTTTTTTATTCCTTAAAATGAAAAATTTTTTTTTTTTTTTTTTTCGTGAATATGTGAATGTGGTGAAAGAACATTCTGAAAAATCTCTTAAAACGTGCTCTTTTGAATTATTTTTACGCCATTTTTTTATCTTTGATTCCTTTTTATTCATAGTTAAAGTTAATTTGTATGCTTAAATGATCACAGAAAGATATTAAGAATTTTTCTTCTTGTTCTATAAAAATGAATGAGTCTTAAAATGTGAATTTTTTTTTTTTTCTATCGGTAGGTGTTCAATACTTCTTTTGTATGAATTTTTATTCTCTTAAATGGTATTTGAAGTTTCTCAAATCTTGAGATTGATTTACTTAATCAATAAATGAATTAAATGTAAGTAGATGGAGTTAATTAATGAAGAATTTTCCACATTTTCATTTCGATTTCTTTTCTTTTTATGACTACTACTCCTTGAGAAAAAAAATGCATATTCATTTATCTTTCCTTGTTGCTCATTTCATTTTACTTCTCATTTGAAAGGGGATTTCGTGTTAAAATTTATCTTATTCATGAAAAAAAGGAAAAATCTGCATTTAGAAATGCGTTACGTTCTAATTCAGAGATAGGAATTTGAAAATTAAACGTTACTGGTAAAGACGGTAAAAATCTTTTGTTTTTTAATGATTGTTTATTTACCAGATTAATTAAAGTACGAAGTGTTGTCCATTTCTTCATTATAATTGAAAATCATTGCTATTTATAATAATCAATTTGTGGCATTTCTATCCCAAGTGAGAGGAGTGTATATTCTTTGAGAAGTACTTAATAACAACCTCCCACTCAAATTTGACAGTATTTAAGCAGTGTTGTGGTTAGTTATATTACAAGCAATTAGTTTTTTTGTACTAATGAGAACACCTTGTCATTCAAACCTAGTAGCAAATATTCCGCGCCATGTATAATGAGATTCATGAAATTAGCGATTGTGTGCGCCCTTCACAGTCCGAAACAACTACAGATGGAATATGGACTATACCATGAGTTGTGGCATCGTGATTAGTGATAGACCACGAGATTGGAAAATTTTGGTTTGTCTCTCCACTGTCATTTTTAAACACTTTAGGCTAATTGATCGAGATCTATAGTTTAAAGTGGATTCTGAAACACTCAAGTAGGGATTGCAATATCGGACCAAAGTTCAATACCGGTATTCGGTATTTTTAGATCTTAATACCGGGATACCGGTAGTAGAAATTTTAAAAAAAGAAAGAAAACACAGGTGTTGTTGTTGTTGGTTTTTTTTTTTTTTTTTTGCCAGTTTTATTGGAGAATGTAAATATCACATTAGACACTCGAAATGGCAAACCATCTAATGCTGCCATTTTACTTATAATTTCCTCCAAATTATCTTTTTTTTTTTCAAAATAATCTAAAATCCCTGATGGCTTGGGCTTAGAAACTGTGCATAAGTTTGTGTCTTCATCGCAATTAGATTATTTCCTCGTTAACAAAACTGTATCATGTTTCGTTTTTAAATGTGTATGGAGTCCGCTTGTACATCCTCCATTCACTTTAATAACTTTTCAACATTTTTACATTGCGCCACCATATTCTTTTCATCATATAAATAATGAAGCCAAACCGAAGTATTAGCAACTGATTTGTGCATGTTCTTTAAAGTTATTCTTATTCATTATTATGGGATATTATTTATGAGTATATATATATATATATATATAAATCTGAAAAATAGTTTGAACTCTAAAGTATTATATGCAAATACGATGTGAATAACAAACTCATCAATTAAAAAAAATATCGAAATATTACACTTTCTTCACAACTACAACCTTGTTTTCACAGATAAGAATTTCTAGTTTTCAAATAAGAATGCTGAATAAGAATTCACAGATAAGAATTCTAAATTTCTAGTAAATACCGAAAAAACGGTATTTAAACTTGTGAATACCGGTATTACAAATTGTACAAATGGCTCAAAATACCGGTATTCGGTATCCCGGTATAGCAATCCCTAACTCAAGCATCCATGTCACAAGCAGGACCTGAACTAGCTGAATCTGAACTAGGTTCGAACCTGAAGCCTGCGGGTACCAAAGACCCGAGATCTAATTGACCATCAGGTCGCTGGGAGAATGTCTACTCTAGTGAAAAGCGCGGAGAAGCTGGCTAAATCATTATAATCATAATATATATTCTAATATTTTCCTGGATTTTTTTCTTTTACTACAAAAATTCATGCAAACTTTACGCTTTTTACTTTAATTACGCTATTATTAACTGCTAAAAATGCACTATAGTTTTTGAAAAAATAATCGTTTATTAAGTAATAAATTCACTCATTAAAATTTATTTTGAAAAACATTGAGCCTTAACTTTCTTCTTTCTAATGCAGCTAGCAAAATACTTAAACAGCTTTGTTTTGGATGCCTTAAGGCAAGCGCTGCACAGACGTTACTCACTTTGCATTACCCAGGGGGAGCGTGTAGCTTGATGGTAAGCCATCGGACGCGGAGTAACAATGCCCCGCAACGCTCTACGATCCTATTAGAACCGGAACCTACGGTTTAAAGTGCATTCGAATCACCACAAACACCCATGGCACCGCCGAACCATGGCCCGCTAGCCACTCGGCCGGATTTGGCCCGCGGGCCGTAGTTTGGCGACCCCTGTGATAGGGGAATCATGAAAAGTTTCTTTGTGATCTGATGATCCTATTCAAGGTATGATCGCTATTACTATTAATTTTTAGATAGTGTTGCTATTAATTATTGACGATTCATGTATTGTTACTATTAAATTAATCTCTTCAGTAGCAATTTCTTTTAAAGTGATAAATAAAAAAAAAATGACAAAATATTTTTATTTGTTCACGTTTTTAACATTTTCAATCATTAAAGTTAATGATAAATGAACGTGCACACTGGTTCGTTCATTTAGGACTTAACGATTCTTTACATTTTAAGTAAGTAATAGTTAAGTAAGTTCGTCTAGCACAGCCAGACAAGCCATTAAATAACCATCATCATTCGTCAGCTTTAGTAGCCACGCTTGAATAACCTCAAATCCTACTGAAACACAGACGGGGTGTGGATTGTCAAGGTCATTTTAATTTTCATCTAGAAATAAAAGTAGATTCCAAGAATTTTTGATATATATATATATATATATCTGATAATCTTTATTTTAATGCTGTTAATGACATGTTTTACTTTCATTTTCTTTTTCTTTTTCGTCTCATTTTTTTCCAAAAATTTAAATATTTAAATCAGGATAATCGGATTTTTTAAAAAGCATGATCTTTTTTTATTTTGAAATTTGCCAGCTACAAGCACCCATGGCACCGCCGGGAATCGAACCCGAAACCTCTGGTACCGAGCACCCGAGAGCTAGCTACTCGGCCATCAAAAAGAAAATACAACGATAATACTTTGCACTGAGTGGTCGACATTCGAAAAAATTTTCAATAACGTCAGGTAGCAGTTATCCATTTAGTTGCTTCACTGACTCTGTGCATACCTGTTTAAAATGCACGCATTTAAACTTCGCTACATGAGTTTAAAATAGCAATCAATAGCTTATAATCATAAATCGATGAATACGAACACTTTTATGATTCGGAATTTTTCTGCTGTTTGTAAGAATACTTATGAACACTAAATAAAATATTATTATAATAATAAAGAACTCTTGAAATCATTACGATCTTTTGAATACGGAAAAACACTCAGTTTTGCCATTGACAATGAAAAATTGCGATTTTAAATTGAGAATTGTACTTGTCTCACTAACCATAAAACAAGATTTACGCTTTGATTCATTTGTTTCATTTCCATACAAAGAGTTTATTTAATTTTTAATCTGTGTTCTAATACACTACAGGACATTTAAAAATAGATGTCCTTTGCTTTTCTCTGGTATTTATAAAGTGATGAGATACCTAAAGTACATATTTGCGAACACAGCTGTACATATATAGTGACTACTATTACAGTACTATATAAAGTACTGCATATAGAGAGCCCCCAGTTAAGGATACATTCAAACGTCTAAAGGAAAAGCTTTATGCAAAAGGCAAAATTTTGCTTTATGAAAATCATACTTTTACTGTTGATATAAAGAAAATACAGAGAAAATCTCTTTTTAAAAATATAAAGAAAAATTCTAGAATCAAATTTCTTTCATTTTTAAAAAAATAAACCAATATGAAGTTTAAACAAAAAATATTCGCAAAATTGAGAATACCCCTTACTTAATTTTGATACAAGAAAAAAAAAAAAAAAAATTGATGTTTAATTACATAACTTTTTACCTGGAATACAGCTTGCTATTCTTTAGGTATCACGCCATGTTAATGCAAGAATTTTTACAGTTAAGCCAATAAATTTTCGGACATTTAGATCTAGAAATTGGAATTTCTGTCGTCACTTTCTTGCTACTACTTCATAATTGAAGCACTAATTGATTAGAATAAATTGGATAAATTACTTTACAAATATTTAAATGTTACTTTCTAAATCGATTACTAAATTTTATAAATATGCGACTAAGTTAAGTTATATATGATGAGGCGAACTACTGAAAAAGCAACAGCAGGCTGAGATCCCATATAGCCATTTTTTACTCAATTTTTATTATTTTTTACAATTATTTTTAGATATAGTGTAATCTTTTTTTTTTTTTTTTTTTTTTTTTTTTTTTTCCATACTCTTATTTATCATAATTGTTTTAATCTGGATTTGTTAAAAACATGTTTGTTTGTTTTTTTTTTTCAAATGTTTTGTATTGCAAAGAAAACTTTTTAACAGATGCAAGCAATATTGACGAAATAGTTTAAACATTGAAGAAATCGTTAGGCCACTAAACAAACTCTCATTTTCTCGTCAATACATTGAAGATTTTGTGTTTTTACGCTTAATTGTGGTGGGGGTAGAAAATATCCTAATTTACGTAAATATGACGTTGAAAATTGTAGTAAACTGTAATTTTGTAAAATTGAAATTTTTCGAAGCTATTTCAGATATTGAAGCACATTCTTTTTAATACGCTTTTATTAGTTTCACCTGTATGATTGTTTGTTTGTTTGTTTTTCTGTATGTATGTATGTATATATGTAACTGACTCTTTGGGCTCGATTTTGCCCTACTTTAAGCGATCCAATTTAATTTAAACGTTGTAGACATATCAAGGGCCTACGGCAATAAAACATTTGATAAGTTTATTATCTCATCATGATTAGGATCGCCAGGATTAGTGATTAAAACACACAGCCTTTGAAAAGTCATCTTGATCGGCGTATAATTTTCCCCCTGGAGATCTGCTTCTCCTCATAAACACTATTTAAGCTGCAAAGAAACATTTACAGACATCTTTCAGATATTCAAACCTACGTGGGACAGCAGCACAACGGATAACGTGCCTGATTAGGAGATTCCCTGTTCGAATCCTGGCTGGCTCGACCAATTCGTATTTAGCCTTTGTTTTACTCACAATTAAATTATTGTAAGAACCAGTCCTCCGTACCGGCACCTCATTTAAATATTATAGTTTAAAAACACTAAAAAACATGCTTTTAGAGTTAATTAATCTAAAAAGTAAAAAATAATTGTTAACATAAGAATAAAATGACTGACGAGAAAATGAATGTCACTGTGCCTTGTATGACATTTTTAAACTAACTCTGCATTTCGGAATGAAACTAGTAAAAAATTATAACGATTGATATAGAGCACCCACGCTTTTAGAACAGTGACATTCATTTTCTCGTCAGTCATTTTATTCTTATGTTAACAATTATTTTTACTTTTTAGATTGATTAACTCTAAAAGCGTGTTTTTTAAACTATTAATTTATTTTATAGGAATCCCGGACAATTCCTTATATATTTAATCCTCGATCCACCATCAATATTGCAACTACTAGTTCTTCTTCATTCATATTATATGATCAACTTCACAGAGTACTACTTTCAGACGGTGGTGTCTCGTAAACTGCAATGGAAATTTTCTTAACAATGAAGATATCATCTAACGCTCATAATCATGCAACACTTCTAGTAGCCAACCATGGAAGTTACCCCTCCTAGGTTTTTCGATAACATTCTTTGGAGCATCATAGTTATTTGGCGACTTTTTATATGAAGAAAGAAGCAACCAGAAAGATTAATCGTTTATAATGGAAGCTGTCTTTGAATGGGAAAACTGGCAAGAAAATCAGTAACCGTATTGATTTTTATATCTAGGCACATATTTCTACAGGGCGCACCCTTTTATAATTTTCTTAGCAATAAAGATATCATAGACGCTAACGTTTCTAGTGGCCAACTATGGAAGTTACTGCTTCTAGTTTCAGAGAAACATTCCTTGGCATATTATTGCTATTTGGCGACATTTTACGTGAAGAAAGAAGAAAAAAAGCGACCAGAAAGGTTAATTGTTTGTAATTAAAGCTGCCTTTGAATGATAAAACTGGCAAAAAAAATAACAATATTCATTTTTATGTCTGGTCACATATTTCACAGGGCGCACTTTTTGAGAACCACTGTCATAAGCTATATAAAAGTCAGCAGTAGGAGACATAACAACTTCTATAAATACTTTCCATAAGCGAAATTATAACCAAATGAATCAAATGTGTTTTATTTATTGCTGCTACGAAGAAGAAAAAAGAGTTCAGTAGAATCGATGAATATTCATTGGCCTTGATTAAAGATAAACAGACTTTTAAGCTGATGCAAGCTTGCACTCACTGCAAGCAGATCATAGTCCTCATAAAAAAAAAAAAAAATCTAATATACATACGTTCCATTTTTTTTATGTATAGTAAAATATAGAGATTTCGTTGTTTAATATTAAATTAACTTAATAGATGTTTTTATATGTAGTTGATATTTGTAATAGCCAAGTTCAAATGATTATTTATAATTTTTTTCATTAATAGTATGTTTTAATAGAATATTTTTTTTTTCCACTGCAGCTGGCAAACAGACATGGACATCTTTGGATGCCTGTAAGGGCTGCACCGATGTTACTCACTTTGCATTACCCAGGGGGCGCGTGTAGCTTGATGGTAAGCCACGGACGCGGAGTAACAATGCCCCCGCAACGCTCTACGATCCTATTAGGACCGGGACCTACGGCTTGAAGTGGATTCGAACCACTACAAACACCCATGGCAACGCCGGGATTTGAACCCGATACCTGTGGTACCGAACGCCAGAGCGCTAGCCATTCGGCCATCAGGCCAAGTTTTTAACAGAAATAGACTGGTGCATTTTAACGTATTATTTAGCAACAACCACGTTTACTTTGTTGAGGGCAAATTTTAAATTGAAACAATAAGCAATAAGTATCATACAGTTAAAAAACAAGCAAATTGAAGCAATAAGTATCATACAGTTAAAAAAAAAACAAGCAAAATATTTAGATAAGATGCTGCACCCAGATAGCACACTATTGACAAAGAACCTAATCTTCTAGTTCACGATAAAAACTATAGAAAACATAAATAATTAATTTTTAGGAAAGTATTTTATTTCATCTTCTTCAGTAAACTAAATCTAGATCATGCTCCATGCTTTATTTTTTCATCAAAATTTGAAAATCTTTTTTGAAAAGTTTTTTTTTATCATACTTTTTGAAGTAAAATTGATATGTAATGTCCGCGAATATAGAATACCTTAATCTGTGGTAAGCAAATCTATGCATTTGTAACCATGTTAATTTTCTTATACATTTTTTTTTTTTTTTTTTTTTTGAATGAGAGAAAGGGTGAATTTTCAAATACTGGGACTGTGATAATCAGTTCACAATTATCTATTTTTTTTTTCATTTATTAATTACTTTTACTATTATTATTGATATATTACTCTCATCAACAAACGAGCTAGTAAATTTTTATGGAAATCAAAGGAGGGGGACATTAAATTAGACAATTTGCAAAGTGAAATAGATTCTGGTTCGAGCTGTCAAACAATGTAATGTTGCAACTGAAGAAATGGAAGAGTTAGTTTAAATCTTGTCAGCGCGACTCGTAGCCCACTAGCATCGTGCGTAACATGCAAGAAGGGTCAAGATTCGAATCCACTGGCGGCATTGTTGTAGTCAGTGTTTTCAGAAATTGGAAGACTTGATGGCGATTGTGACAAATATAACATCCTTTTTCAATTATGAATTAAATTGACGATGTTGTTGCACAATGCATCAACCATAGTTCTGCTATAATACTGATATGCTATGGCTTCTAATTTTGTTCATAAGAAAAATAGGACACTCCCATGATTTGCATTAATAAAATTATTTTGTATATTTTGTATTATTGTTTGTTTTTAACTTACTGCCTATTCTTTCTGTAATTTATTGAAATACATAGCATAGATGGAATAAACAGACTACCCTATTTTAGATATTGACTCCTCTTTAAATATTTCAAATTAATTACAACATATTTTTAATGTAGTAGCATTTTTTATTTCTCTTACACACTTGACACATTTTTTCCCCTTCAAGAACCGATTCACTCTGACTTTGTACAAAGTCTTCATTGATTAATCAATATTGACATCACATTCAATTAAACAGAACTGTTTTTATATTATTTATGAAACTCTGCAAAAATATAATAAAACTTTCAATCAAAAAGTATCAATTTTTGAAAAACTCCACTTCTGAATGATCTACCACAACAATTGTATATTCATTTATTTAAAAGAATTGCACACAAGTCCATAATTGGCAACTTCAAAATATCAAAAATCAATTTTAGTGAATACTTAATTTGGAAAAAATTACAGGTAAACCTTTAAATAGGGAAACTTTGCAGAGTATGAAATATAATTGTTAATAATGTAAAAATATATACCATATATTTCTGAATATAAGTCAATCCGTGTATAAGCCAAGAGAGTGTTATTTTTATTTATTTTTTTAATTTACCAGAATTCAAAACCAGCATATAAGCCGAAATGGGATAAAAAAAAAAGATTCTTGTAATGTTCATTATTTACAGTTATTCTACTGTTATTTCTGGTGTACATTTTGGTACTTTTCTCCGAGCAGGATGAAAATTTTGGCAATATCAAATTTTCGTTTCGGCGATGATGTAACAAATCAACAACGTAAACCATTTTGAAAAAAAAAAAAAAAAAACACTTCATTAAAAAAAAATAATTTAAACTTAAAAATATAAATAAAAATGTTCTTCAATTACCGATATTTGGCGATTTATCACTTGTCTAGTTAATAGAAAAGCATGTACATTTTTGCAAGATGAGAAGATCTATATATATAGGACGACTTATGTTAACCAATTTTCATATTAAAAAGTTATAAAAATACTTAGCTTATAGACTGAAAAATATATGGATCGATAAATATACAATTTTGTTTTTGATCAGTCGTTTTTAAAAATAACCTGAAAATCAATACTTCTTTCAATGTATACAATTTAAGAAAAGATATTACATGCACAGATCTGTTAATGTTTATCTCAAATGAAACCCAGGATAAATAATACATATTAAGCAATTAAAACTGAAAAATAACTAAAAAAATAATTAAAATGCCATTTCTTTTTGTTTGTTAGACAAGAAATAGCTTTTAATTTCCCAAAACCTAGGAATCCATTCATCTATAAAAGATTCTAAATTACTGCCAATGGCCTATTGTACAAAGCATTAATCAACAACACTTTTTTAAAAATAAAACAAACAAAATAATGTATAATTCACTTTATTGTAAAAACACTACATAGATAATGAATATAGAAAAACTAAACTATGAACATGTAAATAAATATACACACATATTACCAGACAACTTTTTCTGACATAGCATGCATGCATATAGTTGTTCTTAAAATATCAAATAGTGCATTATAACATTGAGATCATATAGTAAACAATAAACCTTCAGTTTAAAAGAATAAAGGCTAAAGTTTTTGTTAAATAAATTCTGCATTATCTTAATCAGAAACATTATGTGATAATTTCATAATATTATAATAAACAATTAAATCAGTTTTTCAGCACAAGTGCCAAATTTTAAAATCTGTTTGCAACATCATTGTTATTGGATGTCTAATTTAAAAAAATTAAAAATAAAGGTAAAATGGTTGAAGTAGTAGAGAAAAATGCAATTTAAAAAAAATAATACTTGGAAATGCATTTTCTCCTTTTATAAATTGCATTGGATCATGGTTGTAGATCCTTCATCTGAAAAGAAAAGTTTAATTTCAATCAATTTAGAGTTTACTGTGTATGAGATAAAAATACAAGTGAACCAACATTGCTGTGGTTCACTTGTATTTTGAATGTTTCACTTGTATTAAATGAGACATCTAGAATGAGGATATAGCACACAGATCAGAAGTTAAATATATTATTAACAAAATGATAGAAATATTAAATAATAAAATTAAGAAAGAGTTACTTACCTTACTAAAATTATAATTTTTCGCTTTACTTTTATCAAGTGAGTATCAAGTTTACTTTTACAACTAGTCATTCAAAATTAAAGCTTATTTGCAATTGAAATTAAAGCTTATATGAAGTTATATATAAATGATACATATATTGACACTATAAAATAGCAATTGATGTTATTTAAAACAATATAACATACTGGCATCATAAAGCATTTTCAATTCTATTTGTGTTGAATCCACTTTCTGTCTTAATCCTTACGCAAACATCCCTAAATTTAAATAATGAATATTTTTGTATTTTTAAAAACTGGAATTTTAAACAATGCCCCCCTCCCAGAAAAAAAATGGAATTTTAACTGCTAATGTACAGTCATCACAAGTTCATATATATTTTAACTGTAACTGTTCTCTTAATCCATGTAATGGCCATTTTATTATTATTATTTTCTTAAATTAATGGTGCTGCTTTGAATTAATATCTTGACTATTTATTCTAACAGAAATGAAAAATAGAAATTATAATTATAACTCAAAACTGATTAAACATACAAGTATGAAATGTTTTATATACAAATATGAATCACAGTACTATAGCATACACAACACATGTGATACACAATGAAAATTTAAAATCATACAAAAAAAAATATTATAATTCAGCAGTCACAGCTGTTTAGCCATACATGTTTCTTTTCATTATCATCCAATACCTATACTTCTGTGGCCAACACATAATATGCATTGAAAAAACTATGTCATTGCTTGTCTGTGATATTCAGGAGTAGCAACCATATAGTCATCTGCAGATAAGTAAAGAGATTCTTTTGATGCAATAAACCTGCAAAAGAAAAATAATATTTTTTATTAATAGTATTAGTAATTATTTATTAATAGTATTTTTTAAATTTTCACAATTTCATTCAATTTTAAAGTAAATTGAATACAAGCACATGAAACATTCTAACCCTAATTTTCATCTATGAAATTCTAAGAATTTCTTGACAATGGTACATGAATTTTTTAATACTTTTTTTGAAAATTCTATAAAAGGTAAGTTAAGTAATAGAAACTAGAAAAACAAGTAAACTTCAAAACAAAACAAAAAAAACTTCAGATTTCTCCTAAATATTATTCATTAAAAAATTTTAATAAAACCTGTTTTTAATTTCTGATCATTCAAATGTAAATATAATTCAATGTTTTGCTCTACTTATTTTATTGTTAGTATAAGTAAGATGGTGTTTGATAGCTTTTTTTGGTTGCTTTGGTGCTACATGTTAAAATAATAAATTCACCTGCATATGTACTCGCATATGATACATAACTTAATAATTCTCCTATATTGAGTGAAGTAATTTTTAATCTTGTAATACTTATTCAAGCAGAAAACTTACTAGGAAAAAAAATTTTTTAGTTCTTAAAAAAAAAAAAAAGCATTAACACGTGAATATCATTAAACCAAACTAAATGTACCAAGTACCATAGTAATAGTACCAATATGCCAATACTAATAGTACCAAGTAAATATTAAGTTTCTTTTAAAAAGTGATTCAAGCTTTATTTGATTCAAAATATTGATCACAAGATCTGTTGCATTAGCATTTCAAAGTTTTTATTGTGTATGAATGAATATTTGTAGCTTAATATTAATATCAATTTGCACTATAAATCAACATTGCATAAATTTTCTAAAATTAAGTTATTCAATGAATAAAAAACATTTGTCAATTATAAATTTTATGAAAATTAAAACCAACAGAGGGAATTGGATCACACATGTTAAATGATAACTCCTTACAACATATATAGTGTAAACAATAAATAAAACAAATTAAGATTAGTAACCATTTCAAAATTAATGTTTATGTTTTGAACATGAAGAAGATGCATGGGAGTAATCCACATAAAAGTTTAAAAAATATTATATTTTTAAACATATATGTATAGAGTAAAAACCTTAAAAGGAAAATGGCAGAAACATCTATTCTGTTATAAATCAAAATGTGTTCAAGGTTTCACCATTTTCTGTTATTAGCAAATAAAACTTTTTTTTTTTTTTTAACTCTATTCGTAAAATATAATGTGAAGACTCTTAATTATAATTGATTCACTTGAATTCATACTTTAATCCTTAAAAATATTACAAATTGATCTTATCTACAGTTTGTCTTATAATACAAATAAGTAATAATTTTTTTGTAACTTCTGCACGCTAACTAATTTGAATCATTAATCTGAGAAAATCCTCCAAAAAATTTTATTCTTTTCTTTTTATTTGCAAATCACACATAAGTACATGGCAATATCTATAACTAATTTCATTTAAGTGTGAAGTTGATAAAAAATGCATTGAAAAATTAGAATATTCTTTTGATAGAAAAACTATTATTATTTTTTTTTTTTTTTTAGAAATTTAGTGAATTTGAATTATGTTGGAAATAGAAATAGTTACATGTTAGATAGCATTCAAAGTCAATTTTCAATATGATGATCTTTCCTTAACTTATTAATATTAATGTTCTTCAACACATGAATTATACTTTTAAAACAATTAAAATTTTTAAAAATTTCAAAATGTAGCTATCTTAAATATAAAAAGGCCACAAAAGTTCAGCTACAACTTCATAATTTAAAATAATATGTTGACAGTATAATAGAAGATACACAAAACCTTAAGAATTTTTGCTCTACTGAATACAGCAGAATTTTCATTTTACTATTCTGTGGAATCTATTATATCGTATAAAATCATTTATAAAATTCTTTTTTCTTAAATGATGAAATCCTGTTTATAATTTCAAATCATCACATTTTTGTAAAATTTTAATCATTAGGAACAAACAAAATATAGCATTTTATATAAATATGTTCTGATACAGATCAATTCACTTTTTTATAAATATATTATATTACCATTATAAGTATTTAAATCTTATAATGGATTACAAAATTTTACAATATCATGTATAATATTGTAAATGTTGTATATAATATAAATTAATTTACTAATCACAAATGTATTGTATTTTAATACATAAAATAGTAATATATCCTGCTTACATTAATAGTGATATAATAAATAAAAAATTATCATATGAATTATATGAAAAATTATCATAATATTCTGAATTAAAATTATATCATAAATTAAATTTATGTTCATAAATTACTTCAGAAAGTCTTCCACTTGATTCACAAAATATCCAGGTGGGGTTCTATCTTGAGTTTCCTCTCGTATAGAAGTTAACATATCACCAATCTTGCCTTTAAGTGATTTCATTTTTAGAATTAGACAAATATATTTGTTAAAATTTCAAAAGCATTATTTAACAATGAAGATTTAATTTCTCACCAAACTCAAAAAATTCTCATCTACATAAAGATAAAAAAAAATTCGAAACTTTTAATTATATCAAACTTAATAACTTTTGAAGTACAATAACCCAATCTTTAATCTGGCACTTGATAGTTTGACACATTCTATAATCCAGCATTGATTGAACTGAACTGAACTGAAATGTCTAAATCCATTTTTGTATGGATTTAGCCATTTTTTACTTTTCGCCACCAGATGGCCACATAAAGCTGCTTGCATTTCATTAAATATGTACACATTAAACATATTTCATGAGAAGATGTATATTAAATGCATTCAAAAGTGCAGCTAATTTAAAATATTTGAATTTTTAAGTTGTGCTTCACTGACGATTGTGGATTCTATAGCAAGCTATTCACAAAACAAATTAAGATTAACTCTTCCAGCTTATGGACCTTTCTGGCAGAACTGCCACATAAAATTTGAAAAATAATGTCATACGGTATATTTAATATGCTGTCTTTTACTATTGCTAACAAGAATTATTAGAAATTTTAAAACTTATTGATATTGGAAAAGAAATAAATTCAGAAAAATTGAACTAATTTCTGAAATGTCAAAGAGGAAATTTTGGAACTAAACATGAAATTTTCAGAACTAATAGTTTCCAATTTTCTGAAAATCATTCCTCAGGTAATTCATCCTAGTGGCCAAGCATTAATTTTTTTTACATCCATAATATTTATGAGATATTTATTATTTGATTCTAAAGTTAATTTTATATAAAATTACAAATAGTCAGTTTCTGAAGAGTAATATAAATACAGTTTTACTTTTAACTAAATTAAAAAATTATTGAAATAATAGAAAGAACATACAGACTAATCTTGTCAAGTGTGCAGCTCCATATAACTGGCACATTTTTATTTCTTTATGGTCTTTCAGCATCTAAAACAAAGAAATATACAAATAAAAAAAAATTTAATAGGATTATTTTTTAAAAAGAATTTCCTGGGAAAATAAAATTTTTTATAGTCTTATTAATGTAAAAATTGAAGTACAAAAATTCAAGTCATATAGCTCATGGATTTTGAAAATTGCATTCAAAATCTATATTTGAATTCTCTTAATAAAGTAATTTAAATTTATTCAATACTATCTAAATTATTTGTTCATTTAATTTATAATAAGCAAACATGTAAACTGGGAACATTATTTCATTAAAGAAAAAAAAAGAAAAAGATGCAAATGTAAAGTGATATTTTTTAGACTAGAAAAAAATTTACTAAAACAGATAATTTCTCAATTTCAAATTTTTACTTTTTAAGATTTACAGTGTTCCTTCAGCAGCATTTGCGTGACTCCTTCATTAGAATATAAAGACCAAACCTGATATTTTCTGAACATTTGAAAATGACACAAGTTTATTAAGGCAACTTAGTTTATTTTGTGTGAAATGTAATGGAATTATGAGTTTGAAAGTGAAATGATTGCAAGCAAAACTAAGCTCATACTTCAGAAAAACCTTGCTGTAGTTTTTTATTATCATAGTTTCAGTTTCTTTAGCTATGTTTGGTTGTCAATGTATTTACATATTTGCCAATATATTACTCAGAAAACCTCACAAATTTTTAGAATAGGTGTTTAAGGATTTATAACAAATTTCACCTTAATCAAATTTTTACAAGCTTTCAGCAATTAAAATATTTCTATTCAGGAATTATTATTATTTTTTTTTCTTTTGTGCTAAATATTCTATCAAATTCAGTATTATAATGAAGAATAATCAAATATAATTTACAACTACTTGAAGTCAGGAAATTTATTATAATGAGCAATTAAATGTTATTATTTTCCTAAAAGCTATTACAAACTCTTAGTGATAGAAATCTAAGATGTAAAAACTTTTCACTTGATGAGTCCTTTTACCTAAGCAAATATTTTTATGATCCTGGATATAGAGCAGAGATACACAGACTGTGGTACACTTAATTATATTTCCATTTCACTTTTAAAAATTCACAAATCATATTTTTAAAAGATTTCCAGATTTAGATAAAAAATGGAAAGTGGGCAAGATTTAGTTTAAGAAAAAAGCAAACATTCAAATATTTGAAAAATACTTTATTCATTACTTTCTATTTTATCACAGGCTAAAAGATAAGATCCTCTGCTAATAACATGCTAGACTGGAGGAAGGATCATTATGCATGTTTATTTTTCATGTAATTAACTGCCACAACTATGTCCCATTTTAAAATTGCACAGGAAAAAAAAAGTAGACAAGGTTAATGCTAAATAATGCATTAAAATGCACAAGTCTGTTTGCATATTTAAGCAGCACATTTGTCAACAACTATTTTTAAACATGAATATAAATAATATTATAAATGAAAAATCTCTGATTAATTACTTTTGGTTTCATTACTACAAAAGACAGACCAAATTCTAAAACATTTATTAAAGTGATGTAATAACACAGATTAATTTTTTTTTTTTTTTTTTTTTTTTACTTGTTTGTTTCAATAATCATATTTGTAGAAGCAGAGATGACAACAGAATGCATAAATCAGTGAGAAAATATGTCAAGATTGGAAAGTTAGAGTAAGCACTTTTTCAATACTCAATTCCCATATTATATATGTACTGTTGTTAAACTGATTTTGAATTAAATTTTTGTCTATAATTTGCTACATCAAATAATGTTTTAGTATCTAAAATTTTGACCAAAATTAAGTTATTCAAACCAATATAGGCTCGAAACATACATTTTGAAAAGCTCTGGTATAAATAAGTGCTTTAAATGCAGGTCTGAATTTTTAGATTCATTTGCAAATTAATCCTAAATTGTACTAATCACAACCTTGAAATTCATTCCAAATTTTTATTATTGTATTGTACATTTTGAGTGCTTTGAGCCTATTTGTTATATTTAGTTAGTTGTGGTAACTTTTCCCTTTTAAATATCTCAAAATATAAACAAACCAAATCAGATTAATGATCCCAATGACTAAAGCACACAGTCACTGCAAAAAGGTTACATTTATCTCTTCTGATAAAGTGAAGTGTAATCGATAAACAATAAGAAACTCTAAAATATATTTCAACACAATATACTAATGATCTCCATACCAACATTTTCTAACATTTAAATAGAATTAATTAATAAATAAAGGTGAAAAATCCAGAAGTATTGAAAGTGATAAAAGAAACAATGAATTAAGCCATAAATAGTTATTTACTAACACTCATCTTGTAGATAAGTGTTTTGTAATGTTTACCCAAAATAAAATTATAACTTTGAATTTTATTTTTAATAAGAAAAATTAATAATCAAATTGCAAACAAGTAAAAATTAGCTAACTTAGAAAAGTCCACAACAGTTATTATAAATTTCAGTTATTATATTAATCTTTAAATCAGTCAAAAAATTAAAAAAATAAATTAAATAATACAGAATTGAATTTTTAATAATGTAATTCTTTACTAACTTGACTGTACTGGGGTCTTTCAAATTTATACAGCAATGATTTTCCTAATGAAACATTAAACAATTCACGCATCCTATTGCTAAAATCAACAACAGAATCCTCCCTGAAAATTTTTTAAAAAAATTAATACATTTTATAATTACTATAATATAAATTTTTCAAAATATACTCAACTTACCAGACTTTGGTTAAGGCTTTAGTTGATACCCTCTCTCTAACATAATTTGCAAGTATATGATCAACTGTAATTCGTGCAGGCAATTGTACAATCTTAAAAAATAATAAAAGAAAATCAGTTAATAGTTAATTTTAAATGATGTGCTTTTTGTTATGTTACCATAATAACAAACAATTTATCAATAATCATTTGTCACATCACATGATTTCAATTCAATTTATATATTATTAGTTCTATTATTTGTGTGGAAATAATTCATAAAAACACTTCGAATTTCATCCAATTTTGTTGAAACATGTTTTTTATTATTATTATTATTTCAGTAATTGTACTTTTTTGTTTCTCTCGACCCATCATCTTTAGATGACATTTCCATTTCCTTTGCTTCCTATTGCTGCTTGAAAAGTTCTTGTAGTTGCTCAAGTAGTCAATTCTCAGTCATTTATCACCAATCATTTCTTCAGCATCTTCCTCTATTTCCATATTAATAAGATCATAATTCAGTTTGTGCTATTTATATCTTTTATCTGAAATTTTATTTTTACAAAACAAAGACACAGTTTCCTTTATGCTGCTTGTGTCATTAACTAAATCCTGTATTTTTAAAAAATTTTCCTGACATTACTCATCAAAAGCATACGTAGCTATCTAAAGTCATCGTTAAGATACTGCATTATAGATGTTAAAATTTTCCAAAGTAATTAATAACTAATTAACATTAAATAGATTACCTTCTTTTGGCGATTTACAAGATCATGATCATCTATTATCCAATCTTTTAAAGCATCTGGAAGGGTTATTTTTACTTTTAATGAGTCTTCATTCTAAGAATAAGATTCAAAGAGAAAACATTAGTTAAAAATAATCCTAAAATCAAAATAGAAAGTTCTTAATTACAACTAAAACTTTTAGTTAATTGCATTTAATAGCAATGAATTGACTTAAAAGCATCATTAATCACATAATATAAATTTATGTGTAAAACTGGAAATTTTAACGTTTTTATTTAATTTAAAATGATAAATAAAAATATTTCAATATGTATTGGTACATTTTTCTATATCAGTCAAGCACAATACAGTTTAAAAAAATATTAGTAAGTACAAAATGGGTTGTATGCAACTTTAATGTTTTTATTCCACGTAAAAATAAGTTAAATATACTTAAGTTAACATGTAATGTAAAATTTTTTTACATTACATGTTAACTTAATAAATTTTAAAATAATAACTATTAATATATATATATTTTGGGGGAGGGGGGTTCACCAAGGAAATAAATAAATTTATATCATTGAACTGTAATTAACATACTGCCATTAATAAAGAACTATTATGTTTCATAGAACATATGTTTTTATAAGAAAATTTAGAATACAAGGATCTTTTAAGATAACTAATGCAACTATTGCAACCTTAAAATAATAAAAATATACTTTTTTAGTGTAAAAATCATTGCAGATATATTATTTAAATAAAAATCATTAAATTTATTTCACAAATTTTCTAAATCCATAAGATCATAATTCATAAAATTATAGAAATGAGTCAGAAGTAAGAATTATTTTTGCAGATTCCCCATTTCTCCTTTTACGATCTATCCATAACTATCTGGGTTTCTATAGCTGTCTTGTGTCAAACTATTAGTTGTTTCTAGAAGCTCTGCCAAAATAATCACCAACATCAGTAAAATACTTAGTTTTATGGTACTGCCTATATTAGCTTTAGTTTTACAAAGCTTAGCAGGTTTTTAAATTTTTTTTAAGACCAACAATTAATTAAAGATAATCAATTAGTTAAAAGAAATTTTTATAACAATATACAGCTAAAAATGACTAACACCAATGAGAAAATCAAAACTTACATTTGTTTCCATCTTTATATCCTTTTTACATTTTTTAGTAGTTTCTACTTGTTCAGAATCTGATGATGATGCTAAAATAATAGAATATATATATATACTACATAAAGAATATCAATAATTTAAATCTTTTCTAAAATAATCAACATTTACTTTGTTATTTATCATAGAATATACAATAGTTTTCTTTTCTGGCATTCATTTTTTTTTTTTTTTTTAGAATAATTTTGAGTTATGGCAGTCCTTCCTATTCCATTTAAAAATCCTGCTATCCTTCATTAAATTATGCATTCAATATCATAGATATCAACCATAAAGAATGAAAAAAATAGAAAAATTTTACAAATTCTCATACAATTTTCAATAAAAAATAATCTGAAATTTCTTATGTTTCGTTTCAATATATAATTAACGTCAAAAATTACTTTTAATATTTGCAATAAATGGGATTAAAGAAACTTGTTTATTTAAATTAAATAGATATTACAAAACTGTAAGAGAAGATTAATCAGTGCTAATTATTTTTCAGATAAATATTCAAATTTGCATTAATTATTAAGCTACTATAAATTGTTGCAACAGTTGATCCCTATGAGCCTCAATCATGAGTCAATGTTAAGACTGAATTTTTGTCATTGGAATGTCTATTAACAAAAGAATGACAATTTTTACTTTTCCCATTTTAAAATATTGCACAAATATGCAAGATAATTAAACTTAATATTAATGTATTGCCCTAATTAAAAATTCATATTTATTTTTCACAGTATCAAGTTTTTAGCTTGCATTATGGAGTTTTTTTTTTTAATTTTTAATTTCATTTATTAAATGTGAATATAATACATTATCCTCCATTATTATAAATTTATTTTATTATTTATTAATTTGTTCAGTGCTTAAAAACTATCAACTTACATTAATTATTACAAACTACTAAAAAAAAAAAAAAAATTTTTTTTTTCTCTAGCTTAGTCTATTATATATAATAAACAAAGTTAGACAAAAGATATTTTTAATTTTTTTTTTTAAATTTTAATATTAAATTCAGATGCCGTAGAAAATTAAGCCATACGAAATTCTTTAATTTGTTGCATTAACATAGAAAATATGTTCTTAAAATTTCCTCATTTTCAAGATAAAATACTGCAAAAATCAAATATGCATGGCTACAGAATTTTAAAAGAGAAAATTATACGAAAAATGCAATTCATTATTAACTAAAAATTTCTTCTTGTTTTATGAAGAGAAAAATAAAATTTAAACATTTGTTAAATATAAAAAGTTATTAACCAAACATTACAACTAAATATGAAAAAAGGATTGCTAATTATTTTACTTTTTGGATTACTTTAGGAAAAAAATGTAGGATTTTTATCTATTTCTTAAAAGTAAAGAATTTACATTTCAATCACAAGATTAGAAAATCATTAAAAAATTGGAAACATAAATATGTATTCAATATGATACTATTTTAAGAGATAGTATGATAGCTTTTTATAATAAAATAAATATTAAAAATACAATAATAATAACAAATTTTTCAGAGATTTTAAATTATACCAGATCCTGGTCGCTTTTCAATTTTTGATGTAGATGGTTTTTCTAAAGAGTCTGATGGATCCAAAGCTGCTTTATCCATTTCTTTTTTAGTTAGAGACACTAATATTAAGAAAAATATATGTAAAAATTTATTTTATTATTATAAGTACTAATGTATGAATTATATGTACTGCTATACTACTTGCATACTTTTATTTGCTTTAATAAATAATTTTAGTTTTGAAAAATGAAGCAACATGTATTACAATATAATTTTTTTTTCTCTTTTAAATCTTACAAGCTTCAAGTTTCTTTTCAAGTCGTTGACTAGGAATTTTATCTGAAGTAGATGGTCCAGCAACATCTTTTTCTATGTCTTTCTTGGGAGTCATTTTGATAGTCTTCGATTTTTTGCAGTCCTGAAAAGGTTTTAAACAACCAAAATTAAAAATTAATATAATGAAATATTAGAATATTTCTTTTTCATTATATTAGATTTAATTTAAAATGCTGCCAGTTACAATTCAACTTTAAAGTGAATGTCCAATTTAGATAAAGATATCGCAAATGGAAAGTTTTAAGTTCTCCTTATATTTACATATTGCAAACTTAAATAATATATTATTTAAGAAGTGCTTCCTTTTTTTTTTTCAATGCTTTATTTATTTCATACCTTACAACTCAATTTTTATATTAACACATTTCTATATAAAAAATAATTCAATATAAATTAGATTTATATTCGATTTATTATTGGTACATATTTCTAATATTATCAAAAAATTTGTTTTTCGAAAAACATTAAATTAATATTAATTTCTCTAAAAAAAAAAAAATGTACAAAAAATTTATTTGCTTACTTATGGGTTTCATATAATTCCTTTTGTTTTTCAAGATTACTCTCATTATATTTAAGCACTCGACATTCTGGTACCCATTCATCCCAACTGTAAATATGATATAGTTACTTATCTCGTACAGGAAAAGTATTTTATCTTTAAAAATGAAATATAAATTTGAACATATTGTATTACTATTTCAATTAAAATTTATTTATATGAAATATTTTTTCAATCTAGAAAGATACTTTTTGTAAAATTTATATAAAATAATGAATTAACAAATTGTACATTTAACTATTACTACTTAAAATTTTATTTCATATGTGAAGAATAAAATGCTATCAGCAATAAAATATTGTTATAAGTCAGAAAAATTATACATAAAAGCAATATTCCTGAAAAATAATGGAATTCCACTATCTTTAAATTTCAATATTCTCAACATATCAATAATTAACATTCAAATATAACGGTAAGTGATTTTTTTCTAAGGGAAAACTTAACTTGAATATACTTATTTTTTTTAGGCTAAGGAAGCATGTTATCAAAATGACAATACAAGTAACATTGATAAGCATATTCTATCAAACTGCATATTTTTCAACATGCATTTATATGTTTGTTATTCACTTTTAACTAATTTATAAATAATAATTCTTATCTTGTTTTTTTTTTTAATTGAAACATATTTTAAATATTCTTCATATTGGGGCAACATTTTGTATGACAATACAAGTCATTTGTATTTAAATTTCAATAAATGTCAAATCATTTGAATGATTAAGATCATAAATATGTAATGCCTAAAAATGTTTATTCATTATATATAATTATTAAAAAAAAATGTCTTGATTGTGCAAAATTAGAATAACTAATAATTTTATCTTAAAACTTTATTGGATGATAAAAACTTATTTTTGCGTAATGCAATATCATGTGCACCTTTCCAAATTCATTTTTTAATTTGTTTTTGTACATGTAAAAAATTACAAAAAATTAATATACATCATTATTTTAATTTGTATTTATACATATTATATTCATTTTTCATTTATATAAAAGAAATGTATAAAAAAAATTTCGATGAAATTCTTTATAAAGAAATTATCAACACCACATTTGAATAATTATTTTATATGTATTATTAAGATTAGTGCCAAGGAAAAATCCAGAAAGTATTTTTTTTTTTCTCGTCATTGAGAAAAAAAAATTTTATACTACTTTTTTATGAAAGAACAACAAATTTTTTTTCATAAAAACATATAAATTTATGGTATAGATGTTGATTTGTTGCTCTTTCTATTGAATTTTTAGGTAACACTCAAGCAGAATTGTAGGGTAATAAACAAAATGGTTGATATTGTTATAATTTCAACTCAAACATGAACAAAAATAAATTAAAAAACCGGAGAAAATTATTTCTGAAAAGACATGTTTCATTATTATAAAGATTAAGAAAATTGTAATAATTATTAAGAAATATTTTTTAAATTTATTATTTCTATTACAATTTAATTTTTCTCAACAATAAGAATTATTTACATTATTGTGTCATGTGAACAAATCTTTATTTGCTAATGGTCTGTGATAACTATAGTTGATAATTCTAGATAGCTAAATTGAAAATTATAACTTTTTTTGAGTGTGTATGAGCTCTAGAGTTAGTATAGATGAAAATGTTTACCAGCTAAAATTTTCAATTATATACCTTGATTTCAATTCATTTTTTAAAAGTATACTGTCAATTTCAAATGTTACATTAATAGTCTAAACAAATCTTTTTGAATAATTCTAAAATTATTTTTTATTGTTTTGATATTTTATGAATGTATTTTTTGTAATATTATACAGGTTTGTTATATTATAAATTTTGTTTTTATACTTTAAAGGTTTCATCACATCATTTTATTTATTTATTTTTTTTTTATATATATATATTTATTAGTTTGTTATTTTTTAACTTTATAGCTTAGATAAAAAAAAAAATTGTTAATTATTCAGCAACTATTTTGAATTTTTATAATACAGTATTAAACCCATAATGAAATATTATTATTAAAATAGTTTTATTATAATTATTAATACAAAAACTAATTGTACATACTTTTTATTCCAGCCACTGTAATGAATGAAATATTTTACATATTTCTCTTTAACTTGTGACCGAAGACACTACAAGGAAAATGGATATAACAGTTAAAATTTGTCAAAAAATTTTTCAAAAAGAAAATATACTTAGCAAAAAAAATTCCTCAGTTTTTATGCAATTTAAAATTTGTATTCATAAAAAACTCAAAAAAGAAACAAACATTTCACAAAAATTAATAATTTACAAATTATTTTTTTATTTATTGTTGACATTTTTCTCTTCCATTCAAGCACATGCATTTTACAGCAAAATGCCAATTTTGAATACAAATTTAAAAAAAAAAAAAAATTGAAGACAAATGAAATTATTTAATTTTTCGATTAATACACAAAAAATGCACATAATACAAAAGACTGGGCTGCAGTAGACAAACAGGAAAAATAGGCACTTAATTCAAGGAGGAAGGAAAGAATCAATAAATACAAGTAAAAATCAATAAATAATTTAATATGAGGTTAACCTTAAATAGAATACATACATACCCCAGGATATTAAAAATAAAAAAATGTGTTATTTCTATTTATTAAATTGCCAAGGCTCATTCAAATGCATAAGTATTTAATGGCAGTAAAAGTAATAACAACACAGAAAGAGAATAGAAAAGTGCACAAGATGCTCAGATGAAGACCTAATAAAAAAAACTGTTTAAGAATAAAGAGCACTGTAAAAAAAAGTACCATTTATAATATGTAAGATGAATGGAATGCAATTGAATTGAGCAGGCTAGGTTACTAAAATTTAAAATGGAGTTTCCCCTGCATTAAAAGACATATAATTATATAATTCAAAGATAAAAGAAATGTTCTAATAAGAAATACAAGATTGCCATCTCTTTGAAGAAAAGCAGTTGTACAATGGAAATTAATACTGTCTGTAATCAATAAAATGTGCTTGGATATGTAAAACATAAGGGAAAAAGAACTTTACAATCTATTAATAACTTATCCATTTTTAATTATATCCAAAGCAACTTGGAGCAGTCTGAAGACCTTCATACACAAATATTGGCCTAGGAACAAAATTAAGATTAATAAAAGATTTTAAAAAAGGGTTATTCATTTATTTATTTTAGATTTGAGGATTTCAGTGGTAATAAGATAACAATACAATAGTTCTGTTTTTGAAGGATTTATTCACAACTCTCCTTAGAAAAAATTTCAGCCATCTTATTACCAACAATATTCAGTATGAGAAGGCATTGTAAATAAGTGTTGACCAAATATGCCATTTTAGGCATCCATCAATTGATGCTAAAATTAACGGTACTAATGTGAGCCTCAATCAATAAATCAAAAAACAGAGATTTAAAAATACAAAGAATAAAATTTAATTTCAGTAAATCTGTATGGAATAAACACAATGAATTCTGAAAGACACATTTTTTTGAATTTCAAAATATCCATTGGTCCAATAGCAAATACTATATGTAATTTTATTTAAAAATAATACTTTTGAAGTAAAAGATTAAAAATATGAAAATTGATTTTCAAGAAAACTAGATGAGGATTTTGTTTTTTGTGAGCCTTATGAGCAAATTCCTAAAAAATCTAGTATTACTAATATATATTTAAAAAATCATACCTTAGCTTCATACAATAAAGGTCCGTGGAAGCAAAGGACTTTTTCACCTAAAAGAATATGCATGTATAATTGCATCATTTGTAAAATGATATATCTAAATTTATTCAACAGTTTATTTTTCTGCAATCATACATTAAAACATATTATGAAAATTTTCAAATGATTATTTAAAAAAAGAAATTAACTAAAAATAACACTGATTTTCAATGTCAATCGAAATCATTGACATTTTAGGAACTTGCGTTTCGAGAATTAATAAACTGATATCGTATTTTTGAATTTCGAAAAGTAGAAAATATTCTGTCATGTTCACAATACTTACACTTGAATTGCTCAAAGAATGTTAGCAAAGAATTTTCAAAAAGGAATGATTAATTAGAAAGAAAGAAACTTTTTAAAGGATCGATGATGAATAAGAAGCTTTAATGGAGCTGAGATTTAAGCAGGAATTTCATTTCATCTAAGGCAAATCGAAACTAAACGCCGGCCAATCAGAAGCTTACTATTCTCCAGTTTGAAATCGGGCGGATGCATAGCAAATTCAATTTCAGGCAAGAGAGTCGGTTCGTAACCAAACAAATGAAGTTTGCATGTTTATGTCACAAATTAGAATCATAAATCTATAGGCCAGAATGTCTCAATTGGGTTTGAAGTGCATTCATAGAGAGTGTTCATTCCAATTTTCGGTGATACTAAAAGTGGATGTAGTGTAGCAGGTTGCCCGTGGTCCATTTAGTATTATTGATTTGTTTCATATTTGCCTTTCCGGTGATAAATGAATTTAAATCAATAGCCCGATATTTGAAATAACATAGTGTAAAACTGTTAACAAATGCATTCCACTTAAATTTCACTCAACTTCAGCAGAACATCGGAAAATCTCTTTAAGCAATATAATATTGTAAGATAAATTCAGCTAGATTTTGAAACTGTTTAAAAAATCGAGGAAAATAATTATTTCTTTTTAATTCTAATAAAACTTTACTTAATACAACTTCACCATATTTATAAATCAGTATTTCTATTATCTTTCATCATAAAAATGCTTATTAGAGTAAATGTTCTTTAATCCGGTATTTAATGGTTCGGCTTTTCTATAAACCGGCACCGTTAGTTTTATGAATTCTTCATGTACATTCGAGCATTTGTCGACCTCGATTGCCAATGCGACACAGTATTTCTCGCTCTTTCGCTAATGTTTGTCGTAATATATATATATATATATATATATATATATATATATATATATAAAATATATAAGTATCAACTGTTAATTGTAAATTTTTATCAGGGTATTTGTAATGATAATGTGTAAGCAAAATATCAGGTTTGAGACCAGGTATAATTAATTAGTTTTTGATGTGTAGTTCTGGCCGTACTCCACTTTTAACTACTGTAAATTAAACGATAAATACTGAGTTTTCAGAACAAGGAAAGAGAAATGATTAATATCTAAACTACAATAAATTTGTTAATATTTCAGCATTAGCATCGGACCTATGTATGTGCGGAAGCTAACGCATCGCACAAATGAAAAGTCAACACAACATATTTTAAATAAATTTTACAGATATTTCTGCCATTACTTTAAAAATATTTTTATAACAGAATGCACAACATCCGCAGTGCGCCATTTATACACGAATTCTCTTTCTCAAATCCAATAAAGGAACTTTCGAGCAAACAGATTTATTATGCTCAATCTCGGCATGATAAAGTAATTTTTAACTCACTTGTGGCGTTCATACGGGAGTAAGAGTCGAATCGAATCAAGTCAACTCCGAAGCGCTCCGTGTCTGTCTGTGCCTCCGTACGTCTGATAGCGAAAAACAACCCACGTTATATCTAGCTGTGAGTAATAGCTAGTTGTGAATACGGATGCTTCCTTGATGGAATTCCTTTGATGTGCAGAAAAATCGACTACGATCGGAGCGGAGTAGCGACACATGATTTGCTCCCGGAATGGTCTGCCAAACCGCTTTATAACTGTTTCGCGAAGCAGACTCGTTTCCCGTCTGGGCGCGGGCTTTTGATATGCGAGCAAAAACTGACTTATTGGAGCAGAGATTTTCATTACGCGTGAGTACGCAAACCGAAACGTCCCCACTGAAACATCCCCCCCCCTTCCCACTCGAAACACAATTTGGGGTCAGTGGTTTCCAAAGATTGAGGCATGGCGCACTGGTGCGCTCTGTGGAATTCCAGATATAAAAATAAGTATAGTTTCTCTTTTCTTGTCAGTTTTTTCCATTCAAAGATAGTTTTTCATTACAAACAACTAACTTTTTTTATTGTTGTATTATTCCTCTTTTCTTCACATAAAGAGTCGCTAAACAATGATAATGCACCATAGAAGGTTTCCGAGAAACTAAAATAATATCCATGGTTGGCCATTAGGAGCGCTAGCGTCTATATAATTTTCAATATTAAAAAATTTCCATTACATTTTATTAATGAAGATTAAATAGCAAATCAGTGTGTCTAAGAAAGGTGAGGATGCTTTTTTAACATTTTGAATAACTGCCTTGTTAAATGGCATTTAACATGAAAGTCGCGTGTAGGCGGTAAAATAGAGATTTGTACAGATACAGCTCTTCCACAGAAGGTGTGTTAAGGGCCTTACATCTTTTATAAAAAAAAAAAAGAAAATTAAAAAAAGGAGAATGCTGTTCTCCCTTGCTCATTGCTTTTTTATAGGGAAGCTGTAAAAAAAAGTATTTCTAAAGTAAAATTCCAAAGCTTGTAAAAAAAAGTAATTTACTGGTATTGATATTATGATGGCAAAAACATACAGAGAAAAATTAAGAAGTTTTACATCAAGCATTTCGGATTGTAAACTTTATTAAAACAAGATCTGAAATCACATTTATTCGAAAAGCTTTTTTATCCATATGGATTCACAACACAGATAGCTATTTTTACACACTGTGGTGAGGTGGGCTGTCAAAGGAGAAAGTACTTATCATTGTAAACTAGTTTAGACAAGAACTTGTGGCATTTTATGAAGAGATGTAAAAACTACATTTTTGTAACCTTCTTCGGTGAGAATTTAGGATTGTCAGATTACAGCATTTGGCTGATATATTTCAACAGCTTAATATTTTGAATAGTAGCATGCAAGGGTAAAAAATAAGAAAAGAAAATATCACACATCCACTTTCCAAAATGAGAGCGTTTAAGAGAAAACTACTGATTTGGAAAAGAAAAGCTGTTGAAGGTGATTTGGAAATGTGTCCACTGGTAAGTAACGCTTGCATAAATGAAACACTTCCAACAATAGTTGAACATTTAACAAGATAAAATATGATCTTTATACAACATTAAACTTTTTTTCGTCACTTAATACTGGCGGAAAATAAAGACCACCATTTTATTTTTTCGATTGGATTAGAAACCCATTCATGGAAACTTCAAGTGATTTTGGTTAAATATTAAAAGAAGAACTGACAGCTATATCCACAGAAACATAAAGAATTGTTACCTGAAACTTTTGGATTTCTATAAAAGAAGAATATGTGTCAATATCTAAAAAAGCTTTAAACATTTTACTACAATTTTCAGCATCATATTTATGTAAATTAAGATTTTCTACCCTCTCCACAATTAAATGTACAAAGAGCAGAAATCTTCAATGAACTGATGAGGATATGAAAGTTTGTCTTTCAAATATATGCTCGAACATTGAAGAAATCGCTAGGACATATCAGGCTTATTTTGTTCATAAACACAAGAATGAATAAACCTAAAGTCTGTTTTATTTTATTTTTCCTGTAATATTTGACTTAATTATTATAGCATATTTCTCAGAAATTTTTACATAATGTACCTACAATTATTTGAAGGATTTTAAATGTGCCCCACGATCTCAAAAATTTGAGAACCACTAGTATAAGCGAGCAAACGATCGCAGTTCACATTTCGCTACAGATTTAAGATTTGGAACTAAGTTTTCGACAAGGTAAGAGCGAATGCATCAATCACAAATATCATTAGGTATTTGTGATACCATACAATACCAATATACCATTAGGAAATCAATATTACAAATCACGTTACACTAACATTAAAAGTTCTAACTTTTAACATTTAAGGTGGCACTAATCGTAAAGGAACTTATCTTTTCTTAATAACCAGAAAATAAAACTTAAAATAATTAAGTTCCTCAATTCCATAGCTTGTAAAAAGTAATTTGCTGGTATTTAATATTGCCGTAAAAAATCCTTCATAATAATTCCTTATAACAATATTGTCGACAACAATGCACCGTATTAGTACTCAGCTAATATTCACTCCATCTTCATTTTATTAATGTATTCATTTCAATTTCCAAATGAGTGAACTGTTTATTACTAATTAATTCATTGCATTCCACTGTACATAACAATTTCAATTTGCTTATCACTACAATGGTAACTCGTTAATTTATTAACATTAAAAAAATGCACAATTTCTTTCCACGTGAAGATAAAGAACTCAATAAGCAGAGACATATTTATTATTACACTCAAGTAGTTACCACATAATGGTTTGCAGCTCCCTTTATAAAACTTTGCAGTTTTCTGACATGGGCATTGCGAAATAGTATGATTAATAATAATAATAATAATA
The DNA here is from genome assembly GCA_021605095.1 of Caerostris extrusa. NCBI lineage: Eukaryota > Metazoa > Arthropoda > Arachnida > Araneae > Araneidae > Caerostris > Caerostris extrusa. Next base: position 4,267 of record BPLR01012078.1, on the reverse strand, counting down.
ATAATAATTGTTATTACGTGAAACTGTGCCCGGTATGACCTAGTGGATAACGCTTAGTGTTGACTTGGCGAAGTAGTAAGGGAGCTTGATTCAAAACTCAACATCAATGTATACGCTATGTCGGGATGAGCATGATAACTTTGTAGGCCCGAAAATATTTATAATAGGTTCGAAAAGGAGGGTTCATAAAAAGACTCATCTTGGAAAATAAAGAAATTTTCTAAAATCTTATAAAGTCAAAACACTTAAATTTAACTTACCCAATTAAATTAGCCGCATAAAAATGTTTATAAGAATTTTTAAAAATGGATTGCCTATTAAATTTATTTGAAAGTCTGAATGAAATTCATATAAAACTGACAATTACTTTTCTACACATCTTTACTATTAACAACTCATTAATTGATAAATCAGCTTATCCCAAAAAATTTCAAATTGCATTATGCCTTGATCTAATGGCCAAAGAAAATTTATTGTAAGAAGCAAATTTTTGTATGAAATGCAAATCCCATCGCTCATTTGCTTAAAAATGATTCGGATAAAAAGAGAACTTTTAGTATGAATCTTTCGGTTTCGTTCAGTAAAATTATGCCCAGCAGTTGTGATTATGCCTGCCTTGTTTACACCACTTAAGAAAGTTGCCTTTTTTATAGATGTAAAGGTTATCTTTTTTATCTTGGCTGTTGCTTCACATACAATAAGTGATTTCTACCAAGGGGAGGAAGTTAAGATGCTTTTTAATCAAACAATTTCTTCATTACTTCAGTTGATCCCTAGCCAGTGCAACATTTCAGGAAATGAAAAAGCTGACATCTTTGCAAAAAATGGAAGCAATTTGCAACAGCCACATTTTACTCTCCTACCAGCAAATCTGTGGTGTAATAAAAAAAAAAAAAAAAAAGATTTGCAAATGTCCCTCCGAAATGACCGTGTTGAAGTTGTGATGGAGAAGGTTTGGAGTTCATTATTGTACTCCTCCCCACCCCGTGGACCTTCCTCGCTCGGTTTTTACTGCAAATTTTAGACTTTTGGCTGGTCATGACTTTTTACAAGGACGCCTTTGCCGTATCGGCGTGGCCAATATTCCTGACTCTGTCCTGTGTTCTTCAGGCACTTTTTATGGATTTAATACATTTGATGACTGCCTTGCGCTCTGCTTTATGAGCTGTTCTCCAGACAACTTTTATAACAATGCTGGTTTTTATTGGGCTGCCAGAGGTTTCATGGCCGATATGGCCGCTGCCCCGACTTAGTAAAAAAAATATATATAAATATATATATATGATCTATCTCTACACAGAATTTCACACCTCATCTCAATAGATCTATAGGAGTGAATCTTCTGTGTTTGCCAATTAACATTCATAATTATATATTATGCCTATTTAAATAAACCACTCAAAATTATATAACAAAACAAATTAAATTATTAAATAGTATTGAGTCTTTAAAATATGATTGCTATTCAAGTTTTATAATTTTAATTAAAAAAACAATAATTCCTTGTTTAAATTAATTATATTTTATAAGATTTGTTTTATTTATTTATTAATCTTTAAATGGTAACCTGAATGCCAGAGATGAGATTAAAACATCAATTTAACTAACAGATAGACGAAATTATTGAAATATTCTGAAACAAATCACGATTTCAAAAAAGTTTGGTACATACGATTTTCACAAAAGGGATGGTGTTGGTAAAACGTTGGGAAAGACAACAGTCATTCAAATTATCAAATTTTAAACTTAGAAAATATACTGCAAAGAAGGTTGGAAGAAAGATCAGCTTTATCGTTACCCCCAATAAAATAAAATCATGCATAATGTTAATCTCGTAAATAGAAGCATCGTCCAGCCTTCATTGGAAAATATTTGGATAATTTCATTCCATTATCGTAACGAAATAATGTACAAATATGAAGTAAATGAAAATGACATCCTCAAGAGACTTATTTGTTCACAAAACAAACAAAACATTTGTAACAAATTTAATAATTTATTGACTTCATCAGAAATAAAAGAAAGGTTTATACATCTAAAAATGTATATTATAATAATAGAAAAAAATCAACTTAGTTTCACACATCTTTTAGTGTTAACTACTCATTAATTCATAAATCTGCTTAAGTTTTTTTTTTTTTTTTTTTTTTTTTTTTTTTTTTAATTTTATTATGCCTGTAATCTTAAAATAAAAGAAAATTTGTAATCTTAAAATAACACGTTTTAGTTCCAATAATTGGTATATCGAAAGATTATTGTATATTTTTGTTCTCAAATTAGTCAATTTAAATACAAAAATAAAATAAGAACAAACAGACATTTCAGCACAATGCTGCACAATTTTTTATATTAAGAATAATTTTTTTAAAAGGAAAATCAATTTTGATTAATTTTTAATAAACGGAAGATTTCTCTAAATGCCTTTTAAATGTATGAAAAACAAGAGAAAGATTAAAATAATTACACAATTACAAAAATGAATAAAAACATTTTCTAATAATAATTGGAAAATAGACAATTTTCTAGTCATATTTTGCATGACATCAATTCTCAGTAACAGATATATAGCAGATTTAGGCATGATTCAAACAAAAGCTTTCTTTTTACACTATATTCACAAATCGAAATTTAAAGATATTTGACTTTCTGAAAATCTAAAAGTAACTGTTCAGTGAATTATTCTACTTCTGTTGCATGTGAGAAAAAGTTTCAAAGCTAGCCCAACTAATATAAAGGTCAAGAACATAATTCTACAATTTCTCAAATGGCATAAGTTAGACAACGATTTGGACTAAACCAACAAACTTTTCCTGCAAAAATTTCAGATGGTGTTGCAATTAAGCCAGAAAATGTTTTTTGCCTTGTTTAATTAATCATAAGCATTTATAAAAATAAACTTTTTCAAAACAATTGCTCTTACAATAGGATAACAAAAATTAAATATATGATATAATCAATTTTATGTATATAAAATTGATAGTATTCTGAAATAGTTAGGTATAGGTTAATTAGTTATAGTAAATGCAATAATTAACTGTAAGAAGTAAGGGAACCATAAACATTTGGGAACTTCAGAAAATTAAGGTAAAAAACCTGATAAATATCTTTCAATTTTAACATTGATAAATCACTGAGTATTGATTTGGTTGTGAAAATAACATTCAAAAACATCTTTTTATTTATTTTTTTCTTTTAACAGTATACAATATAAATATAAGCATACAATTAATTTTATTCATTTAGTCAAATGAGTGCATCATAATCAAAAATGCATGCGAAGAGGAAAATATTATATATTATTTAAAGATGGTAATTACAAAAAGATTATTGGAACCCTTCAATAATATAAAAGCTGTGCTTTAAGAAACAAAAAATAAGTATTCTTTTTATAAGTATTCTGCACAACTATCTTCTCAAAAGGTAAATTTTTTTTTCAAGAGGTGAAACTTTTAAATGAAAATTCGGTAGTAAATTAGAACTATAGAACGAACAGAAGATGCCTATTTGAAGTTATAAGAAGAAATTCATTTTCACATTTTAGTCTCACAAACAACACTTTTATTAAACAATAAGCAATCTTTCCCATATGATGTGAAAATTTTAGGTATATTTCAGTTTTCACTTCTTTATATTCACTTATACTGTATTCTTAATAACTTCTATTTTTTTTGCTAAAAAATTAATGTGATTAGAAATATGAATTGTGATTTTCATTGAATATTAGCAAAAAATTATTCTATATATTATTTAAAAAAATTCTAAAAATATTAAATTGTAATTTCTTTTTGTCTTTCCATGCATTAAGTCAACATTTATTTATTTTTTTTTTTTTTTTCATTTTAGATTTTTCAAAAGTGTAACTGTTAAAAAGATAAATAGAATTGGGGATTAAGTGACTTAGGAGGAATGAATTAGTTCTTTCAATTATTAAAATTATTTTTAAATTCATAATTATCATTGATAATAATAATCAAATTAATTGTAAGTCATTTTAATAATACAACATAAATTTGTAGACTGCATTGCATTTAATAATAATATTCCCATATTTGCTTTAATTAAATAAAAAAGATTCTGAAATGATTATATGCTCATTTGAATACAAGATATGTGTAGTTTATAACAATTAATAAATGTCTGCTTCAGTAATTAGGACTATAATTCAGAAAAAAATAAAAGTCAAGGAATTCATCTAAGAATTGTTTAATAATGTTTTATTTCAAAATTATTTTGTTGGAATTCAAATTATCATAATGAAGGTAATACA
>BPLR01012077.1:0-13900 GCA_021605095.1 Caerostris extrusa | reverse complement strand
AACGAGAGTTTCCCTTAAAATATAAAAATATTTGCAAATGTTCCTATAAAGTGACGCGAATTTTTGTTGGTTAATTGCTTCTTTTAATGAATGCAAACATGTATTAATTTCCAAATGTTATCTCCCAGTGCAGCTGACAATACAGAGACGAGTTAATCTTTGTTGTGTGCCATAAGTAGGGGCTGCACTCCTATGCTGCACGCTTACATATTTAATCATTTAAGCTTTCATGTGTAGCTTTGAAGATAAGCACGACGGACGCGAGTGCCACTACCCCCACAACTACGCTCTTATTGTGACCGGGGCCTGCGGTTTACAAGTGGGTTACGAACCACTACAGTAACATCAGGGCACTGCCGGGACTCGAACCCGAAACCTGTGAGGAGCAGAGCACTCGGCGCTAGCTACTCGGCCATCAGGCGCGCGCCCAATTTTTTATGTTTAAATCATAACAATCAATCAAAAACGTTTATCTAGAGTGTATGTAATCTAATATGTGTTCGAAGAAGCTTTAAAAAACCAATACATAAAAATAATTATACGAAGGGACGTAGATTGTTAGATTGTGAAGTACGCGTACAAGAAAGGAGCGAATATGGCAGAAACCATAGCAATGTGAGTGTGTTTTATTCAAGAGATACAGTGACCCATGTTCTGTAGCTTGATGCGCATGGCACATCTTACATGTCCCTTATGCAAGTTTTATCTGATTTATTTGAAGAACTGGCAGATTTTCTGTATGATTTGTTGTGAAACCGTCTCCACTTGTCAAATTAGGTAGTAGGAAATGTCATTGAGACCTAAATCGCTGGCTGTCACAGCCGATTGTTCCATGGCGATATGGTATACATCAATCTGGCCAGTGAAAATAATTGACAACACAAAAGACAATCAAGAAGAAATGATTGTGACGTTCCTCTGACCGTTATCCTGCTGAAATGTAAACCAGGAAGACTGTGAAAGGATTAAACATAATGGGAGGTATGAATATCATGGAAGAAATTGTATTGAACCACATCACTTCCACAGTATGAGGAGAACAATATGACGATCTAACGGGCCAGTTAAATACCTGACAAGCAAGGGAGACAGTAGGAATGATTGTCGTAGGCTTTCAATCGCATGTCTCCAGACATGCCTTTGGGTGCATTGCTGACCTACTGAATTTTTGCTACACTCAACTAATTTCAGATTGACCATCCTACTTCATTTTCGGTTCACTAATTGTTCAGATACTCTTTCAAACGATAATGTGCTCTTATATTGTACGGGAATCATTGTGAGGAATTGGTACAATCAATAAAGCAACAGGGACGAATTCAAATGAAATTATGCTTATATACTGCTTTATATGTTGTGTGTTGATTCTTAGCCCCACTTGATAGACGTCTAGACGAAGCCCGGGTACCCGTATGGACTTAAGATTGAGAGGAACGATCGCAGCTGTTGTTGTGATGGTGCATCTGTAGGTAAAAAATCGTCTGACTTGGTTCCGTGAGGTTCTAGAGTCATCAGGAGACAGAGAGCTACTGCTTAAAGTGAATTCCCGAACATTACAAACCGTACGTCAATAGATAAATGCTATACTTATTTTAGTCCTATTTGTTAGATATTTTTAAATTTGACTACTTACACGATTAATTATTTTAAAAATAATTCTACCCTTTTAAATGTTGACAACGAGGTTGTCAAAGCAAGAATAGAAGCATTAAAATTCGGTCTTACAGTTGCTTAAAGAAACAAAATCGATTTCAAATTTTGTCGTCTCGTCCCTAAAATGTGCCGCCCTAGACCCCGGGCCTTGCGGACTCTAAGCCTAAATCCCGTCACTGCATGTCAGCTGATTTCATTATAGTTATAACAAATTCAAAATGACTGAAAAAGACAATTTTTAAAAAAATCTTATTTAAGCTAATATTTCAAATGAATAAATATAAATTGTCCAACTTTAAAAAAAAATGAAGAAATGATGAACGAAAAATGAAAAAAATGATGAACCTATGGGATCACAGTTGGAAGATATTCCTCTACGATTGTGAAGTAGTAGAGCAGCGGTGGCCAACCTACGGCCTGTCATGAGTATTTTTTCGACCCGTGAGATTTATCACACTTTTACATAAAATACATTTATTTTGTAGTGGCCAAAATAGTGAAAACCAATGTATTAAAAAATACATTATGTGTGCATCAATATATTCAAAAATTGACTGCGAAAGGAAATTAATAGAAAGATTTTTAAGATAATATTCTTGGAACATATGGACTAGATATTGTCTATTTATGAGTTTATAGTTAGTTCTGAATTCGCAGAATAATTAGTAGGTCTATAGTAGGTCTAAATCTAATATGGGGTTTGTATAATTTTACACTCATGTCCATATTAAGGATAATTCAGAATCCCACAGAAATTGAAACTCTAAAATAAAAATTTCACCTGTAGAATTATCACACACATCTTGAAGAAGACTATGCAAATTACAGGAAACCACCAGATGGCGCGAGGATAGTACGTCACAATGACGAAGGTGTAAGAGAGGTGTGTATAAGGAAAATGGTGGCAAAGAAATAAAATTGTTCACAAACGCTTTAAAAACTCTTTCAGTGCAATAACCGCATTAGTTATGGCACAAGGAACATTTGGATGATTTTTTACGTGGTAGAATTATCGGACGACTGGAATGTGGACGTACCCCAGCTGGAAGTATCCGAGGAACTTGGAATCGCCCAGAGTGCCATCTCAGGCTTTTTACGGCGATTGCAAGATGATGTATAGTAATGTGAGTAGATGTTACAGCACAGGTCGCCCCCCCGAGTTACAACGCCGAATGAGGACCGGTATTTAGCAGTTACTGCCAAAAGAAACAGACGGAGAACAGCATTAGACCTGTCTCGTCAGCTCTCTTCAGCTACCGGTACGACAGTTTCAAGGCAGACCGTGTACAGACGCTTAGGGCACATTGGTCTATATGCTCGTAGGCCTGCCAGATGTGTTCCACTTACCGAAACTCACTGTCGCCTGCGATTAACCTGGAGTAGAGAGCATGCATTGTGAACACCGCAACAGTGGACTTGTGTGATGTTTTCCGACGAGTCCAGGTTTAATTTGCAGTCTGATTCTCGCCGGACTTTCATATGGAGAGCGCCAGGTATCCGTTACCACCAAGAGAACACCATTGAACGACACCGTTACGGTGGTGCAGGATGGCTCGTTTGGGGAGGAATTATTCTTGGTTCCAGAACTGACCTGCATGTTCAGAGTGTAACGATGACAGGCCACATCTATCGGGATGTCATTCTGGAACAACATGTACGTTTGATCGGGGCGCTATGGGTGCTGAATTTCTGTTTATGGATTACAACGCCCGTCCTCACCGTGCAAACATTGTAGACGAATGCCTTCCTTCAATTGAAGGATATAACCCGTATGGATTGGCCAGCATACTCACCGGACTTGAATCAATAGAGCATGTGTGGGATATGCTTGGCCGACGAATTTCAGCCCGTCAACCCCCTCCCATCTGTCAACCGGAACTTCGGAGGGCATTGCTTGATGAGTGGTGTACTATTCCCCAAGATCAGATTGATAATTTGATACTCAGCATGCCTAGGCGTTGTAAGGCCTGTATTGCATCGTCCGTGAGAAATAATCCCTGTTAACCATCATACTAACCATGTGATACTGTTTTTTGTAAATAGGTTCCTTTTTTGAAATTTGCTCCAGGGAGTAAAAATCGCAATTTTATTAATTATGTCAAACACATAGCAACTTTTTTTCGCTCTTTACCTTTTGTTTAATAAATAGACTTTACAAATAAGTCAAATTTGTTTTTGCTTCTGTCTCTTTCTTTGCCTGAACTTCATTATTCTTAATTTATGGACATGAGAGTATATATATATATATAATTTATACATATGATATTTTAATATAATGAAATGAATTATTATGAATTCTTACAACAAGCTTTCTTCGATAGATCACTTTTTATCTGAAAATATAATTATTATTCTTATAGTTGGTTTCATTGATTATTATAATTATGGCTTCCTCAGGGATTAATTCAAGGATTCAAAGGATATAATTTTGGTCGTAAAAACATCTCATCAGTTTAATACTGATTTCATTCATTTGTATTCATTGCCAGTTAAGATTATATTGTTTATCATAGCTTACTTAAAGCAATGATTGAATTTAATATTTCCCATAAAATTGGTTAAAAAACAACAGTCACTACTACAATTCTGATCAAGGTAGTGTAGATAGTGTTCTTTTTTAGGTAGTGTTTTTGTTAGAAAAGGAGTTAGACAAGGTGACGTCTCTTCATTCCTCTTGTTAACAGTTTTGTAAAACGGCATTATAAATTATATGTTAACATCAATACAGGTGCTAGCCATTTCCAACGATATTGCACAGATGGCTAAGGTCATAAAATATCTTAGAAGAGAATCCTTTGAAGCTATTTAAAGAGAGGGTCAGCTGATGGACATTATGATAAATAAGAAAAATAAAATATTTGCCTATGCTTACTAGAATTATAAACCTCAATCCTAATTTTGAAATTGGGGATTATAGATTTGCAAATGCTTCAGATATCACTTTTTCTGGATAAAATTCTAACGCAAATAATGAAGTTCTACTTGGAAATTTGAAACCTATAGATTCTTTTAGTAAAAGCATTTATAATTTAAAAAAAAAAAAAAAAGGCTACAACGTCTATTCTATTCAACGTCTAGTCCAAACGTCTATTACACAAAACAATTATTGCACAAAAGTCATATTCGTTCTGTTCTGACTTATGCGGTGGAGACATATATCCTTACCATAAATGACAAAACGCTTTTGGACACATTTGAAAGTAGGTTAAGTAGAAATCATGAAAAATGACATCTGTCGCAGACAGTGCCACATTGATTGTTAAAAACGCCAGATGTTATTCATGATTCACAATTGCTATTCATAATCAAGCATAGCTTTTGAATTTGGTTGCGCGTAAAATTCATATGAATTACAGCTGCATATTACTACTAAAATTAGAGGGCCCCATATATATATATATATATATATATGCTGAAAAGGATTGTTTGTCCCTTATCTATCTATATATACATATATAATATTATATATATATACGTATATATATATATATATATACGTATATATATATATATATATATATATATATATATAGTCTTCATTATCTTAAGAATAGTTTTAGCAACTACTGCAGAATTAGTGTAAAAATATGTAATGAAATCTTCTAATAAGGTTTCGAGGATAACTAATGCTTTGACGGGAACATAATGAGGATTCTGGTAAATTAGTAAAAGAAATCCTTTAATAAATATTTTAATGAATATTATTTATAGTAAAATAGGGAAAATATCTTAGATTTTGGTTTTATCTTCAATATATATATTTTGCAGAAATCAACATTAGCCTATGATTTTTGAAAGATTAACTTATGGTAATGTGAGGCGTTAAAAAAAAATTACAGTTTTAAACCTCCCTTCACATCAAGGCACTGAACGCGACACTTCAAGTGACGGAGAAGACATTTTTTTCTACCCTTGACACCGAAGAGACAGAAATCGATTTAAGCCACGTGAGCTTCCAGTTAATTCTGAGATTATTATTGACTCGATCCAAGTCACATCACACGTCAAGCGTTTGAACAACTTCGAAAGTTCGTTTCGCATGTTGCGCGTTGAGGCTGTGATTAGTCAACGCTTTTACGCTTCTGGTGTGAAATAGGCTTTTGAGTCAAAGAACTTCAATTATCTTTAACCAAAACAATCTAATTCCAAATTTGACAATCGTAAAAGTCAGTATTTCCTTGTATATTTGTATTATATTAATGCTTATTATTTAAAAATTATTTGACACAAGCATACTAGTTGGGATAGTCTAATGCAGGGGTCTCCAAACTTTCCAGCCTTAGGCCATACTGTTTACTTCAGTAAGTACCAAGGGCCAAAAGCGTTTTAATTTTTCTGTCATTATCTATAATTTCTAGACTAGTCGCCGAATACGCGCTCTGAGCGAGCATATGCCTGCTAACTACAAACTATTGTCAGTGAAAAATCACAATTATATAAATATCATTAGTATTTTTGCAAGTGGATACCCCGCTGTTTTTTTAGCTTTATTATTAATTATTAATTTTTATTATTAATTTAGCTTTTCCGTTCCTGGGGGATTTTCAGGATAAAAATCATATGCTTGATAGAGGATTCATTCCAAACATCGATATACATGCATATGCGATACTCTTTACCCCAACATAACTACCGAGGGTAACCGCGGGATGTTCAATAGTTTACAATGTTAGTGGGATTCATTTCAATTATTTGTTAGTTGTTATGCTTAGTTAAGTTTTCTGCGTATTACACTTGTCATTAAGCTTTACCTAGCAAGTAAGTAAAACCGAGTTTTTATCATTCTGTGTTTTTTTATTCAACTTATTACAGCCATAATAAGTTATTCGCTTTCGCGGATCGGATTGATGACACTGGCGGGCCGGATTTGGCCCGCGGGCCGTAGCTTGGAGACTCCTGGTCTAATGAATGTCCTGGATATCATTAGGTATTTAACTTCATTTAGCTGCTTTTTAATATATGTCAATATAAGCAATGTAATCAAATTCCAATATATGATGTTGCTAGTATCGTTACCAAATGAATGAGATTGACAACTACTACATACCAAATAATTTCCATAAAACTTTCATGTTCACGATGGGCCATTTCGTCGAAATGAGAACAACATAATTTATTATTATTATTTTTTTAGATTTGAGCATATCAAAAGCCATAATGAAAAAAGAACATTTGTAGTAACGGTAAGTAACATTTGTAGTGATGACGGTAATGTCATTTTTTAATTTGACAACGATTGTTCGTATATTGCGACACAAGAACAAAATTATTTGGAAGTACATGTAAACGAGAGGAAATCCTATTCAACCTGCCATATATTCTAGACATTGCTACTTCTGATTACTAATTATTCCGATGGTTGATGCATGGGATATCTGAGAAGCACTTTCATACTTTTGAAGGGCGAAAACTGACTTCATTCGTGAATAACCTGAAGAATATGAGTCGTTCTTTTGACATAGAATTTGACTTTGCCATATGTATACGGAAAAGAGTTGTGCATAACGATATACAATACATTTACATACAGTTAATTTTTTAATTACATACTTACAATGGGCCTGAATAGCCGAGTGGCCAGCGCTCTGGCGCTCGGTACCACAGGTTTCGGATTCGAGTCCCGGCGGTGCCATGGATGTTTGTAGTGGTTCGAATCCACTTTAAACCGTAGGTCCCGGTCTAACATGATCGTAGAGCGTTGCGAGGGCATTGTTACTCCGCGTCCGTGACTTATCTTCAAGTTGCACGCGCCCCCTGGCTAATGCTAAGTGAGTAACGTCTGTGCAGCGCTTGCCTTAAGGCTGTCTAAGTGTCTGCCAGCTGTATTAGAAAAGAAAAAAAAAAACATACATGCAATTTTTTAATGAAATAAATGCCTTTTCTTAAATAAAAATTAGTTAAGTTAAATTTAATACCCACTACATTCTAACAAATCTGGTAAGAAAATGTAAATATGAAAAAATATCACTTAATAATAACGCGCATGTCCCAATGAAAGTACATGTTAACATGTGTAAACTATTTATTATATGGCGCCACGAACAAGAGACTCCTCCTATAACTCCATATAAGGCTGTTGTCTTAAACGGGGATTCGAATGTAAGAGCAAGGGCAGAAAAAGGAACGCGAGGAGTTGCTGATGGCGGACAGTGGCTCGATTAAGTATTTGTACCAATAAATATTTTATTATATCAACTGAAAGTTGCGTCAATTTATGATAAAAGAAAAAGAAGATAACACATGTTAATCATTGTGCAGCAGATAGAGCTGTTGATTTCATGCTGATGTGTTACAAACTCACTTTTCAAAACATTGAGGCCTTTTTTTTCAAAAAAAAAAAATGATAATGGAAGAATAAGCACTTAAAATGCAAAACAAAATTTCTAGCAAATCTTCAGTTAAATTAATTAACACGGTAATGTTTATTTTTCAATTCTGGCATGTAAAATATATCAATCATGAAATACCTCTGAATTAAAAAAAAATTAATAATCCCTTGCATTTTGGAGAAAAAAAATGTGTTTCTTCATAGAAATGCAAGGGCTGGAACGTTATGGATTCATTGCTATTTCACAAGGCTAATTAGTCGATCTATACATTATGCAATTCTTCATTAGGTTGTTTAAACTTGATTAAAAACCTGAGCTTACAGAAGAATCATTGCAGAAAGAAAAAAATATTTATCTGTAAGAAAACGGATATATATATATATATATATATATATATGCACTCTTGAAGTTAAATTACAGCCGAAAGCAGGGAAATTATTTTCTAAATTAGAAAAAGTATTCACTTTACTGAAATGAAATATGGGTTAAAATGTTTCAGAAATTTTTAACATAATATAATTTTACTAAAATAGTTAAATTGTATATTTCAAATGTGAGAGTAGGTTAAAACATTTGAACAACGAGCTGTTTAAAAAAAAAAAATAAACTTATAAATAATGTGCAAAAGTAAAATGAAAATTATTTTAAGAGAAAAAAAACAAGTGCTAATATTTATTCACTAAAGGCTAAGAAAATAACTTTAATCCAATATTAATATATTTACGTTTTAAATAAGACATAAGCTAAATTGGACATAAGACTGTAATAATTTTTCATTAATTTCCTTTTTTAGTTATTCTTTGTTATCGATTCAAGTGCAGGAAATTTCCAATGACATTAAACTAATGGCTAAAGCCATAAAAATATCTTAGAGAATCCTTTGAAACTATTTAGAGAGAGTTCAGCTGATGGGCATTATGAAAACTAAGGTAAAACAAAACACATGCTTTTGTTCACTATGTTACAATTACAGGTGTTATCCTAAAATTAAAATTGAGGTTTATAGATCTGAAACAGCTACAAATATCGATTTTTCTTGACAAAATTTCAACTCAAATAAAGAAATTTTATCTGATATTTGTAAAGAAGGTGTTGATTCTTCTAGGCACATTATACCAAAAATACAAAACTGGTATTGAATAAAAGCCACATTCTTCCTTTTCTAACAGAGATATGTATCCTTACCTAAAAGACAAGAAGATTTTGGACACATTTGAATGTAGATTCCTCAGAAATAGTTTTGGAAGGAATTATGAAGTTGAAATCTGTAGCAGACAGTGTCACATTGATTTATATAAAATTATTAAAAACGCCAAATGTAATAAACAAAACTGCTTTGAATTTAGTTGTTCCTATAATTCATATTAATTAGAGCTGCATATTACTATAAAAAGGACAATGTTGAATATGATTTTGTGTATATATAGACTTCCGTATCTTGGCTTAAGATACGGAAGATATATATATATAAGGGACAAAAAGTTTCAGTAATTCCAAAAATTTCCAGTAAAGATTACAGCATTCCTATAACGAAATGTAATAAATCTACTAATAAGGTCAGACCATAGTTGACAGTGAACGTAATTTATAGTCTAGTATAGTAGAATTAACTAAACTATTAAATAATATATTTTGTGATGATTAATATTTATAACAAAATACGGAAAAATTTTATATGTATATATAGTATATGAAGATGCTTGATCTTATAATTAATGGATGTATATATATGATGATTCATCTTATATTTAATGAATATAATTTTTGAACAAAAAAATTTAACCATAAAACTAAATTAATGCGCAAATAGCAATTTATTACGCATGATTGTATTTTAACAATCCAGGATACTTACAGAAGATTGAACTAGTTTGAAGGAATTGTATTTCAAAAAGTGTTACAAATATTAAAAGTGACGGCAATTCAAAAGTACATTTCTTGGCAATGAGGAAATATTCAAATATTTATTCCAGGCGTTATAAATATTTTACATATATTTTTTTCTTTGTACATTGCAAATAAGAAATAGTTGAATTCTGTCCAAACACACTAAGGCATGTTCATGTCAGTCTATTCAGTATTGATTTTGGGATGCTCGCTTCAGTGAAACAAGACATGATTTGGTGTATTTTAATATACTAAACGTTTTATTCTGGTTGTTCGGCATTTTCTAAAATGAGATAAGTACATTTAATTAAGTATCCAATGTGGAAAATACATCAGTGTTATACTTGCTTTTCTGTCTTACAATTGCACTTTGTTGGAATAAAATATTTTTTTCTTGTGAGATATTGTTCATATTTATATTTACAATACTCTTTGAAATGTAATTAAATGAGAATGAGAAACAATCAAAAACGAGAATACTATGAAAATTCGATATATATTTTCTACACTGAACTAGAATGGTCAGAAATGGTTAACAGACTTTTATCTTTTGTATTTACATCCTGTTTTGAAAATTTTACTTAGTTTGTGTTGTTCATTACAGGCAATATTATTTCTCAAATTTTAATGTACACTCAAGAGCTAAAACATTATGACCAATTGTCAATAACGAGTTGGCCCACCTTTGGCGCGCACCACAGCTTCAACCCGCCTTGGCATGGATGCTACAAGTCCTTGGTAGATGGCTGGAGACATATTGTACCAGATGTTTAAGCAACGGTCACGCAAATCCGAGATATTGCATTGGTGGTCTTTGAACTCTGAGCTGCTGTCCCAGGACATCCCAAATGTGTTCTATCGGATTGCGATCCGGTGAGTTAGGCGGCCAGGACATTAACTGGAATTCATCATGTTCCTGGAACCACTCAACACAATTTTAGCCTTGTGACAAGTGTGTTTGTGTTTTTCTTTGATAGCGTGTGGACGTCCAACACCATGTAGTCTACTGCTGGTTTCACCGTCATTCATCCAGTTTGCATAAGTACTAACAACTGTGGATCGCGAACAACCCACGAGTCGTGCAGTTTCGGAAATACTTGTTCCGAGCCTTCGAGCCATTACAATTTGCCCTCTATCAAAGTCGTAGCCTTTCCCATCACACACAGAAGTAAATGAAAGAATGATTCTTCAGATTCTCCAGCAGCAGTTAAATACCACTTCCACCTGATCACGTGCCTTCCACACCATCCAGGCGAGTTCGTTGCGAAATTTAGGGAATGGTCATAATGTTTTTGGCCCCTTGAGTGTATATATCAATAAAAAAATTTAAAAATCTGAATTATGCTCATTACCATCTAAGTTTTAAAATTAAGTTTTTAAATTAAGTTAAGTTATCCAAAAGTTTTCACTATCTAGCTTAAACTAATAGTGTCTGTCCACCTTTATTTTTTGTTAACTCCAAATCATATTTTAAAATCAGCAACATTTTAAGCTATCTAAGCTTTGACTACGACCGCTGAAATTTTTAAAAATGACAAATATGGTAGAAAGGTAACCGCGTTTTTGTATTTAAAAAACTGTTATATAAATGTAATGTAAAATTCTTTTTGGAACTTTTTTTGCAATATTGTACAACAACCATGAATCTCGTGTTCAGATAATAAGATATCTATCAGTGATTTGGAGTTGCAATTTACAATTTAAAATTAAAATTCCTTGCTTTAATTAAAATATTTCAATAGGAAAAAAAGAGGAACGAGGAACTATGATTAAATTTATAATATTCAGTCATTTGCAGATAGAATAAGCAATCCGAAGACAACCAATAAAACATGTGATAGCTGATTATGAGAAAAACTAAATATTTTATTGCCGACAATAATAATAAAAAAGCAATGATTACATGAAGGGATATAATTATTGTGATAAAATTAAATTATAATCAAACCCTTTAATAAGACATTTTTAATAAATATTCCCCTTTTTTTTTAATGAATTGAAAAGCTGCATTTGAACAAACCATATCTAATGTAGCTTAAGTATTGTGTCTAATGTAGCTTGCAATACAGCGTTTAATGTACCAACCTTACTGGTGAATTTTTAAAAAAAAAAAAGTGATTTTTATGTCAAAATAAATATGCTTCAATTTAACAGTTACATCAGTACATATATTTTAATATTAAATGACATTTATTAAATATATTTGTCTTATTCTTTTAAACAACTCTATTGTAGCATTTTTCCCAAGGGAACAGTTGTAGCCTTTCGTTTCTAGGACAGAGGAATGCACATATTTTAACAAGTAGGTAATAATAAGTTACCATTTTCCGTGGCAATTCCGTGAATAAGCAATTCCATAAGCAGTTCCGTGGATAGTTATATTACATGCAATTAGTGTTTTGTACTAATTAAATCAACCTGTCACTCAAATAGTGCCATGGATAATGAGACCTCATAAAATTAGCTATTGCCTGAGCAACCTTCACAGTTCAAAACAATTACAGATGGAATTTGAACTACACCCTCAGTTATTTGGTGATTGGTGGTAGACCGTGGGTTGAAAAATGTCTAGTCCAAAGAAGAAGAGAAGCTGACCCTGCCCACTCTAGACGGATTTTCTTAAAGGGGGTGTTTGGAGAAAGAAAGAGGGGGAATCTGCGATGAATCGACAAATGTTGTTTTACTCTTTTTACGAGAGTGGTTGAACAGGTAGGAATTTCAGCCTGCTTACAAATGAACTCTAATGATTTGGTATAATAATTAAGGTCTGCTACAGACTTGATGAAATTGATTCGTCATAGACTCGATAATTCTGAAAAGCTCCGTTATTAAGTGAACTGCACTTCTGGATCTAATTTAATTCTTTATTTTATATTTTGTGTATAAATATTAACTTGTAATAAATAGAGTTCGAAATATATACACTGAAGTGACAAAAGTCATGGGATACCTCTTAATATCGTGTCGGCCCTCCCTTTCGCCCGGCGAAGTGCAGCACTCGACGTGGCATGGACTCAACAAGTCGTTGGAAGTCTTCTGCAGGAATATTGAGCCATGCTGTCTCGATAGACGTCCATAATTGTAAAGCGTTGATGGTGCAGGATTTTCGGCAACGAACAGACCTCTCGATGATGTCCCATAAATGCTCGATGGGATTCATGTCGGGCGATCTAGGTGGCCAGACATTCGTTGGAATTGTCCAGAATGTTCTTCAAACCAAATCGCGAACAGTTGTGGCCCGGTGACATGGCGCATTGTCATCCATAAAAATCCCATCGTTGTTTGGGTACATGAAGTCCATGAATGGCTGCAAGTGATCTCAAGCAGCTGAACATAAGGCATTTCCAGTCAATGTTCGGTCCAGTCGCACCAGAGGACCAAGTCCATGTCATGAAAAAAAAACAGCCCACACCATTACGGAGCCACCACCAGCTTGAACAGTGCCTTGCTGACAGTTTGGGTCCATGGCTGTGAGGTTGCGCCACATTTGAACCCTACCATCAGCTCTTACCAACTGAAATCGTGACTCATCATCGGACCAGGCCACGGTTTTCCATTCATCTAGGGACCAAATCGATATGCTCACGTGCCCACGAGAGTCGCTGCAAGCGATGTCGTTCTGTCAGTAAAGGCACTCGAGTCGGTTTTCTGCTGGAATAGCCCAAGAAAGCCAAATTTCTCCGCACAGTTCTAACAGACAAGTCCCTTGTACGTCCCACATTGATTTCTGCGGTTACTTGACGCAGTGTTGCTTGTCTGTTAGAATTTGACTCTTTGCAGACGTCGCCGGTCTCGGTCGTTAAGTGCAGGCGGTCGACCACTGCGCTGTCCATGGTGGGATGTTATGCTTGAAATTTCATACTCTCGGCACACTCTTGACACCCAGTGGATCTGGGAATGTTGAATTCCCTAACGATTTCCGAAATGGCATGACCCATGCGTCTAGCTTTCCAACTAACATTCCGCGTTCAAAAGTCTGTTAATTCCCGTCGTCGCGGTCATCATCACGTCAAAAGGTCTAGTATAGTTCG
>BPLR01012076.1:0-35286 GCA_021605095.1 Caerostris extrusa | reverse complement strand
TGATTTATTAATCAAACTGCAAAATATATATCGGTTATGTAAAATATTACCCATTTACTGAATTAAAGCTGTATCGAACAAAAGCAGTGTATTATACTGAAAGCCTTGAGACGAATTACAATAAATAAATAAATAAACTTAAATAAATTATGGCGTAAATTTTGTTAAGGCGAAAATGGAACAAATAAATAATGGGCTAATTATTAGGAAAAATGAAGGAAATTTTGATTCATTATTAGAAAAATAAAGAAAAGGTAAAACAATTATGCAGATAATTAATGTTTTGTTGTCAGGAAATAACATTAAAAGAAGATCAAAACATTGAATTCGTACAAGAGGCCAACTCGGACAAAGTTTAAATGATTTTAATTTGATTAGTGATAAACATTTCTATGGAATTACTAAATATTAGTGTAGCTAATGTTGAGCGAAATCAATAACTTTAAAACGAATAACATTTAATGAAAATTTAACTGAATAGCTACAACAAGACATTGTTAATTTGTTAACTGGATATAGAGACTGCTTTGCATTAAACATATTGGAGTAAGTTAATATTAACAAAAATGGACATTAAAAAAGTTGAAGGTTCAAAACATGTATATGTGAAATTGTATAAAACAAATGCAGCTAAAAAAGAAAAGCAATATAAAAATTGATAATGAGTGGATAGAACATGGTATTGTGAATGAAACACGTACACCATACTTTGGTGCGTGAAAAACTGGTGAAAACCGATTACTTATTGACTATAGAAAATTAAATAATCAAGGATAAAAGTTAAATTTCGTCTTCCCAAACTGATGACCTATGAGAAGCGCTACGATTGCAGTCTGTTTACACTCTCGATTTGGTTCACGGGTATCTACAAATTCAATTGACAGTAGGGGTCAAGAATTAAAAACTGCTTTTATCACACCAAATGAAACCGGAAAATTTGAAATATTGAGATTTGGATTAAATACTGCACCAGCAGAACTGCAATCTTTAGGATAGTTATGCAATAAAAAATGTTTTATGCTATTTTAACGACATCCTTGCACATGTTGAAAGTTGGGAAAAAATGATCAAGAAATTATGTAAAGTATTCGAGGCTTTATGAGCAGCTAATTTGACTAAAATTATCCAAATGTGAGTTAATTATCCGAATGTGAAAAATGAAGTAGAATTTCTAGGCTATATTATTAAAAAAGATTAAACCAGGTTCAAGAAAGATGGAAGTAGTTTCTAAATTTCTCCAAAAAACAAATTTGCATGAAATAAGACGCTTTTTCGACTTAGAAAATTTTCTTAGGAAGTTTATTCAAAATTATGCTACAAAAGTAAAACTTTTATCTGTGCTAACTAAAAGTACGAAAGATTTTAAGCGGGAAGAGAAACAAAAATCTTTCGATATTTTGAAAAATGAACTAGCTCGACAACCTACTTTTGCACTCTATAATCCGAATGCTGATAATTCTGATGCAAGTCCTGATAGCATCACCGGAAATGCTGCTTTAAATTGGAAGTGATAATAAGTGACACCTAGTTTAGTACGCTAGAAAAAAAAACTGAGGCTGAAAAGAATTATCATTCAAGTAAATTGGAGATGGTGGCTATTATATGGACATTAGAACAATTGAGACAATTTATACCAGGAATAAGTTTTACATTGACCGATAAGTTGTCACGGACTGCCAAGCATTAGTTTACACGAATGCCAAAAAAAAAAAAAAGCATGTAATCCTCAGAACGCATGATAGTTACTACAAATCGGGTATAAAATGACGCATGTAGATGAAATGAGTCGAGATGCTGTTTCGGAATCATAAGATACTATAATAAACATCATCATGAGAAGAAATTTAAAGTATGGATGACACTAAGCGAAGATGAACAAATTTTGATCATTCAACATGCTGATAAAATTTAAGAAAATTGATAATTTTAAGAAGATATGAGGCGCGACTGAGTAAAAGCAAAAGATCACAAATCATGTCTTCAAACTAAATCAGTACACAGGAAAATTAAAATAAAAGGAATAGAAATCTCTGTATGTGATCCCAAAAAGTATGAGAAAAATAAAACTGTCAAATATCATGAGTTTGTCAGATATGGTTTTGTCATTTGAACTACCGTTAAAATAAAGAGTTGCACTAGTTTTCGTACATAAAGCTTACTTACGGTAACATATACCAATGTATTTCAAATGCCTATTCAACAAGACTAAAGGTGAAAAACAACAGAGGTATCTTCATCCAATTAAGCCTTGAAAAGACCTTTTCCAATTGTTCACATGGACCATTTAGGATCTTTCGTTAAAAAGCATACGAGGGATCAAGATCTACTAATCATATTTTTACAGCCTCCCAAGATTCTTCCAGTCTAAAAGGCGACTCCCAACACGTTTTAAAAGCTTTGAATAACTTTGTTGAAGATTTTCGAATATATCTGACAGATTGTGTTAACGAGATCATGTTTGATCATCAAGATTGTGTTAGATCATAAGTGTATTAGGCTCGTGTTATGCATCACACCAATTTGAGAAGTACTGCCTACGGAATAAATCCCGCAGCTGAATTTTCAACATCCTATGGGAAATGGCATGGTAGAATAGAACAATCCAATAACCAACAATAGAACAGTCCTCTTCACAATAACATCATCCATGAGAGATACACATCATAAAGATTGAGATTTACGAATAAAAAGAAACAAAAAGAAATTTGAATAATAGGATCAACAAAACCACAGAAGTCACCTTTTGAAATTGTGTTTGATTATTCACCAAGATTTGATGATGGAATTCTTCGAAAAATTGCAGATGAAACCGCCAATGTGTTGACTGATCCAAAAGAAGTCCAAAAACAAACGCTCAGTGTAATCGAGAAGAAACAAACAACATAAAATGAAGGAGTACTAAGACAAGAAAAAAAATGCCGAACTATCACATCTGAACCGGAGGAACTAGTGATTGTTCGATTGTCCCAAATCAATAGAACCTAGCAAAGCTGAGGCAAAAGATAGAGGGCGCTTAATTGTGACTGAAGTCCTCTCCAATGACACTTGCTGACTGACTCAACTGGAAGAAAAGGAATGAGACAGATTCTTTCCACAATAGAGCCCTTGAGCCAACTCAACCATGGTAGCCACATACGAAAGATAGTAAGTCACTTGAAGCTCAAAAGCATTGGATTCTTTTTGTAAACAATTAAATTCTTTTGAACTTTGAAGAAATTTTATTTGGATATAATTATAAGACATTAAAAATTTTATTAATATGTATATATCAATTGAAAAAAATGTTCCCTTACTATGTATTGCATACTTTTATCACCTAATATCTATAAAATGATTACATTTTCATATAAGGTAGGTGTTTAAAATGTTTTTTTTTCAATGCAGCTGGCAAACAGACATGGATCTTTGGATGCCTATAAGGGCTGCACCGATGTTACTCACTTTGCATTACCCAGGGGCGCGTGTAACTTGATGGCAAGCCGCGGACGCGGAGTAACAATGCCCCCGCAACGCTCTACGATCCTATTAGGACCAGGATCTACGGCTTAAAGTGGATTCCGAACCACTACAACACCCATGGGCAAAGCCGGGATTTGAACCCGATACCTGTGGTGTCGTACGCCAGAAGCGCTAGCCATTCGGCCATCAGGCCCCTGGTTTAAAATGTATCTATGTCTATTTTTGTATTGTGACATATAGATATAATATAGTAATTTTAATATCATCTTTATTTCTTTTTAAAGCACGAATAAGCAACAATTAAGGCAATTACCAAGTTAGGATGCCCGAATGTAAGCTATTTTTATAAAATGTGTCATATTATCAATAGCAGATGGGGTTATTTAAGTCCCAGCCCATCTACATCCCTGATATAATATAAGTGCTACGAGGTGTTTCAGAATATTGTAGCTTTCAATGCCAACGGGTTCCCTTATTTCATCATAAAAGTTATTTACTTGTATGTAAAAAGTAAAGAAGACAAGACCTTTTCAAAATATTGCATTAGTAAATATATTTTTATTTAATAATTGAACTTTTATTGTATTAAATTGTTAATTTGATTATAAATATTTAATTTATTGAATATATTTTATGGAAAAATATTTAAATATAATTCATATTCATGAACCAATTATTAGTTACAAAATTTCTTTTTTTTTTTGGAATACAGAAAAATAAAATATTCATACGAAAAAAAGTGATAAAATAATAATAACAATAACAAAAACAAAAATCTGTGATTGACTGTCTTTACAGTGGCTACAGTATTGGTTTAAAAATTTACCACGAAGGCGCAACTGTCTATGGGAGATAGACTTTAATTAAAAATTTTAACGCTATATAAGTGTAAATCCCTTTTCGTTTACTCTCTGAGTATACTGTTTTATGTTTTTAAAAATAGAATAAGTAATACTAAGCATACTTTATGAAAGACTACTTTATGCTGCAATGCAACCTGAATGTGCAAAATTTTAATTAAATCAAATTATTAATTAAATTAAACTTTTAAGTTAAAGCAAATTCAAAGAAGAAAAGCACAATATATTCTGCAAAAGGAAAAAGTACAATTATATTTGCTACAAATCTTCCAAAAGATGCTTTGAATAAAGGACAAAAACAAAAAAATCTGTGATTGATTGGCCTACAGTAGCTGTAGTATTGATTCAAGAATTTTACCACGAAGGCGCAACTGTCTATGGGAGATAGACTTGGAAGAAATAGAATGGAAAATTTGTAACATTATATGTGTGTAAATCATCTTTTTCATTTACTCTCTGAGCATACCACTCGCTATCTTAAAAATAGAATAATTAATACTAAACATACTTTATGAAAGGCTACTTTATGCTGCAATGCAATCTGATGTGCAAAAGTTTAAGTATTGATTAATTTAAAGCAAATTCAAAGAGGAAAAAAGTACAATTATATTTGCTACAAATCTTCCAAAAAAGATGTTTTCAATAAAGGACAAAAACAAAAAAATCTGTCATTGACTGGCTTACAGTGTCTACGATTCAAGAATTTACCACGGAGGCGCAATTGTCTATGGGAAATAGACTTTAATGGAAAATTTGTAACGTTATATGTGTGTATATATCCTCTTTTTTTGTTTACTCTTTGACTATACCATTTTATATCTTAAAAATAGAATAAGTAATACTAAACATACTTTATGAAAGGCTATTTTATGCTATAAGCAATCTGAATGTGCAGAAGTTTAAGTATTGATTAATTTAAAAGCAAATTCAAACAGGAAAAACACAATATATTCAGAGGAAAAAATACAATTTTACGTTATTTGCTACAAATCTTACACAAAAAAGATGCATTTAATAAAAAAAAAAAAAAAACTGTAATTGACTGGTTTATAGTAGCTATGTATTGCTTCAAGAATTTACCACGGAGGCCCAACTGTCTATGGGAGATAGACTTTAATGAAAATCTTTAACGTTATATGTGTGTAAATCCTGTTTTTCATTTACTCTCTGAATATACCATTTTTCTAATTTAAAAATAGAATAAGTAATACTAAACATACTTTAATGAATAATACAATCCGAACGTGCAAAAGTTCAAGTATTGATTAATTTAAAGCAAATACAAAGAGAAAAAGCACAATATATTCAGCAAAAGGAGAAAAATACAATTATATTTGCTACAAATCTTCCCCCCCAAAAAAAAAAAAGAACAAGAATCTCGCATTATTTGAACAGATAAGAGAAAGAACAGTAGTCCAAGTCCAAAATAATTCAGTCTTAATGTTTGGCCTCAAAATTCACACAAATCGTTATACATTTTAAAAACATATTAAAAAATCTTTGTAGTGCATTAAAATGTATCAAAAATCAAAAGTAATAATGATAGATCAAAGCCAAAGCCATTTTTTCCGAATATCATCGAATGATTTTTTGTTGGACTTGAACTACTCTCCTTCGCATCGATCCATTTAAAATCTCTTGCAGGTGTAATTTATATTAATGAGCTTACAGATTCAAGGCAAAAAATACTCACACATGTAGGATCAAGGGGGAATTTGATGATTTCGTTTTCTCTCAAAGGCGGAGGTAAATACAAACGAACAGTCGCTTCTGGAATGAAAAAGTAAATTCTAATGAATCACAAAGAGTTGCCTCTGACAGCAGTTCCTGTTCCGTTATGCTGCGCGCTTAATTAACTGAGATTTTCTTCACCGAATTTTCAGTTTGGGATGAAAGGTTTAAAGAAGCAAGGAGACATTTGGAGCAGTTAAAAATTCCTAGAGGATGATTATTTATTCGTTTGTTAGTGTTAGCGAAAGCAAGAAAAAATAATGAAAGGACAAAATGGTTAATTTATTTTTTACATTCATTAACCATTCCTTTTTTTTTTTTTAAGAATAACGTTAAATTTTTTATTTCATAGAATATATTAAAAAAACTTTACTAAGTTATTTTTTAAAATTTAATTCCTCTTTGTAATAAGTTTTATAATAATAAGTAATAATGTTTTTAACATAAAATAACATGAATATGTAGAGAATCTTACATAAATAAAAATTTATAATCTAGTGCTAATATGCTACTTTTCTAAATTAGAAAATATTTCCGAGTAATATTCTAACAATTTTTATTTAAATTTTTTTTGGGAATTGAAAAAGAAAATAAATGAATGCTTTTTATTAATTTATGCTTTTTGTTATCAATTAAAAAATTAAAACTTTATTTTAAAATATAAATTTTTTTGCATAATTTATTCATTTAGACAGATAGACATGAATACACAAAGTTCCAACAAAGCTGAATTGATTATGTAGTTAATTTTAACGTTGACAATCAAATTATTTTAAAATTTCATTGTCCCATCTTTTTAATTAAAAAACTTTGTAAAAATTATTTAAAGTAAACGACATTATTAAGCATATAAAATGTATTATATGCAATTTCTGGGTCATAGCCTCTGGGAAAAATCTTCTCATCTTTTAAAATCCTTAAACAGAAATCAATGAGAACTTGACGGAAAGGAAGAGTCTAATGACAATTATTTCAGAGTTATCAGAATGACTAAACCATTAAATGGAGAATTATTACTAATTGGATTACGATTGCAATCATTATTAATTGTAATTGCAATCAATGGTTATAATTAGCGATTTTACAATATAACAAATTTTAAGGATCACTTTTGATGCACTCGTATTCTTTAATACTAATGTAAAAATTAGCAATGCTTCGCCATATGACCTTCGACATAGTAGATTTGTCTATATTGATTTAACCATGATTTAAATGTACTTATTAATATTTCTTTACTCTCAGGATTGAATCATACCTCCTATTTAATCCCTTTTTTTTTAATATCCCCGCAAAACATAACAACATGGTGCAATATCGGACTGCTTAGCATCCGCTGATGAGGCTTTATGAAATGCCGTTTCTCCTTATTGGAAAATATCAACGTATATTTAGCAGTATGCGAAGGAATCAAGTCTCCATGAAAAACTCCACCAGCCTTTGGATACATTTTGACAAAATCATCTTTCAAAAAAAAAAGGCTTTAAAATTTTTTTTACCTTAGTAATTTGAATTGTGTTCAGTTCTTGTTAGCACAAAAAGATGTTTGATGTTTTCATTTGCATAAATATCCATCAAGACCATGACACCTTTCGAAATTGAAGGAATTAAGTTTTACCAGTTTTGGTAAGTCAATTTTATTTTTTAATAGTTTTGACGTACTTAGGTATTGCACTTTAGAATTTTTGGCTTGTATCTCAGAGACAGGTCCAGGGCTCATCAGTTGTCACTACTTTTGCCATCTGCTCCTTCCAAGAAGCATGCCGATGGCCCATGAAGACTTCCTTTTGCTTTTATAAATGGAACACTTGGATGATGACACATTTTTTTCCTTTAAGGTGTATTTTATTTTATAGCTTATGACTTGTTGATTTCATTTAAAGACTTAGCCATAGTTGCTTGTGTTGTAGAATCAGTTTTAAAACGCCATCTTATTAAGGCACTGTAACATAAGTTTTTGTCAGTTTTTACTTCGACCTCTTAATTCAGACTTTGCATCTTTTTTATGCAATTCAAGTTTTGAATTTTAAATCCTAGTGGTATGAATCAAAAATATTAAGATTACTTTCTTTAAAGAAATTTTGAATGTCTCTTTTTTGAAATTTTTTTGAACTCTATTATAAAAAGCTTGAATTTGACAAATTAAAGTTTTATGAAATTTTTTAATGAAATTTCTTTAAAGTGATTAAAGTGGCAGTTACAAAACCTAATTGCCCATATGTTTGACTACAAAATAATTTACTACATGTAAGGAAAACATTTAAACTTATAACTAACATCAAAAGTGATCTCTAAAATTTTTTATTATTCTGTCACTATTAAAACAGCAAGAAGTGTGAAAAAAAAAAAAGATTTTGAAGAAAAAAGACAGTGACCCACACTGGGATGTCGAGCTAATAGAACTTATAGTTTATATAGAACATTGTACATCCAAAGTCATCGTTAGAAATTCTTTAGTAGAACTCAATATAAGTTAATACTATACTCATATGAGAAAAAAAAAACTATGTGAATGAGTTATCCAATAATACGTACTGTATCCTCCTTTCAAAGGCACTTTAAATGTGTCGATTTGAGGTAGGGCCCTGTTGGAAAGCGATTCCTCCAGGTCGCTATTCGTGTCCAATATTTCAACTGAAGTAAGAAAGATAAAAATTACCATTCAAGAACTACACTCGTCATATTTTGAAATATATTTTGATAAGTCTTCAAATTAAAAATTTTCCTTTCAAATACTTGGATGCTCAGCGTATTATTGCTTCGTCAATGTCGAATAGGATCTGGCGATTTTTGTTTAACGAAGTGCTTCGATGAGTGTTGCGAAAGTCCGTATAATACATGTGAAGGATACACTATTCTAGAAATTCCTATTCGGGTACAGCTTAGCAGTATTAAGATAGGCTCTTTTTAAAATTTATTCGTTGATGATTTGGTTTAATTTCATTTTGAAGCTTTCAGTGTCGAGCAGCCCTAAGTTTATAAACTCAACAGAAACTTAACTTGCTAGCTTTTTTCGCACTTTTAATTGCTTAAATAGAAGAACTAGAATCTAAATAAAGATAGAGAAGGTCAACTTTTCAATTGATTGTTGAAAGGTAGACAGGATGAAAGTCTTGTTGGCAAAGAATAGAGATATTTCGTTTGGCACAGGCGCTTTAAGTACATTTGTGTGAGTATATTTCTTCTTCTTCAATGGCGCAAAAGCCCCATGGTGGGCTAAGGCCGTCTGCCTATTGGCAGATTCGAAACATGAGATGCTTTCTTTTTACGGGGTAGGGTTGTCTGCCCTACGTCTAACGCTCTACAGTCATATTAGACATGTACCTACGGTTTAAAGTGGATTCCGAAGCACTATAAACATCCATGGCACCTCTGGTACTCGAATCCGAAACCTGTGGCACCGAGCGTCAAAGAAAATATATATAATATTTTAAAATCATGAATTACTCATTAATATATATCCAACACTTCTACAAAGAGCATTTAATGTTGCTTCTGTCTAAAACTCTTTTATAAACTCATGGGAGCAATTATTAATGGTTTTGAATTTTTGTGATAAATAAGCATCAGGTTGCATAAGGTTTCTGCTGATAAAATAAAAAAAAAAAAAGGTTTTCCATATCTGTATTTTTACCTGATTGTTTTAAGGTGCTTTCTGTGGAAGATATGCCATGTTCACTTTTCAATTCACACTTTGATAACTTTTGATGCACACAATTTTCTCACCAATCAATTTAAAAGTAAATTTTAACTGCAAAAGCTATATTTAGTGAGACTTTCCATTGATCTATTACTACTACGCTAATATAATATAAGTGAGTAGCTGGCGTATACCTAAGGCATTGGAGAGAGTTTCTCTAATCTCAATCCTAGGAATTCCGGGACCTAGACACTCGAGTATGAAATAGTGTCCTTCGTTGCTGAACAAGGCATTATAGTAGAGGCAGTCCTCGTCAAGGCTGCAAGTAAGGCATTTCTGTTCGCGGGGGTGATTGGAAGAGGTCTTTCACAGCGTACAAGTGTCTCTTTTTGCTCCGGTAGGCCGTACAGTGTGGTTATATAGTATCTGGAATTATATAACGGAAACGATTAGCTATAGAAATATTTACGCATTGAATATTTAGAAACCATCGATAGAAAAATCATTGAGACATGCATCGCAGCATAATAATAAAAAAATTGATATAAGCTAAGAGAAAAGTGGGAATGGTTAATTGTTGTTAATGACGGATTGGCTAATGGCGTAACTGTTAATTAACGTTTTTGATGATCGTTTACGGTATAGTCTGTCATAAATTATCCAAATTTCAAATATATATATCATATTCATCTATAAAGGTGTTTACTAAATTTAACGTAAATAATCAATTTAAAAATCAATATAAAAATCAATAAATGTAAAATTTAGTAGAAAAATTTATCATTTATAATACTTTCCACAATAAGAAATACAAGGAAAAAAAAAAAGTTCAAAATTATTTATAGGAAAAATTAAAATGTCCTTTAACGATTAAATTAACTTCATTCAAGGAAAATCCATACAATTAATTTTGATATTTTCCAAAAATGTTTTTCATTTTTTTTTTTTGTTAACTGATCACTAAATAATGAACAGTAACTTACAAAAATCAAGGTCAAGAAGGAATAAATTATGAATATTTCAGTTTAAAATAATACAGTAAAGTACAAAAAGAAAAACGGAGTGTAACTAATTAATAAAGTTAGTTAATTTTAAACCAAAAAAAATTATATGATTTATTATTCCTCCTTTCACAAAATATGGTAAATACCTAAAATATTAGTTTTAATTTTGACAATACTAAATGAACAATCATGCATTAAGTATGCATATTATTCATGCATTACGCAGGCATATCATTCATGCATTAAGCACAATCAAAACAAATAATATCATTTTAAGAGCAACAACTGACAATAAAGGATCACGAAAAGCATAAGCAAGCTATTCATAACAAAATTTTGAATTTGAGTCATTTTCAATAGTAAAGCAATTTAAGTGTCATTTAAAAATTCTATGATCAATCAATTATAGTAACACATAATGAGTTATCAGTAATTACTTATAATTCTCATTACTATTAAGTATAAAGCAAAATTAGTAAAATAAGTACTTCACATAGATATAGTGTTATTTAGTAGAAATAGAAAATGAAATTTATAAAAGACGCGTATTATTTCAAGTCACATTAAATAATTTAATTTTTGAAAATATGAATATGAAAATCTATCAATTAATATTAATAATCAAGTTATTAAAAGCTGATTGTTTTAATAATACTCAAGTTAATTAGCTAACAAATCTGTTCATTTTTAAAATAATATTAGCTGATAAATAACAATGAGAATAACTGTTGATATAATAATAAAAAATTACAGATTGGAATTGAAATAGCAAGTTTTATTCAATTAATTTATTTTCATTCATTCATTTTTTTCTAATTTATGGATAAAATAAAATAAATATAATGAATTATTTTCAAAATTTCATTTCTGAAAATAATTAATCACATAAAATTTTTCTAAGATAAAATGTCGTTTGATGGATATTATCTTTATTTTATGATATTTCACGAGATTTGGTATTTAATGGAGAAATTTTATATTTTTGAAGTTGTATTTAGACAATTAAGAAAATACTTATTAATTTTTTTGTATTAAAAATAATTAAATTATGAACTACAAACAATAAAAAAAAAGTTGTACCAACTTTAATGTTTTAATGGTATTGATATTTAAAAAAAAAACTATCAGAATACAAATTAATAATAAATTAGGCCTAATTCTACAGAACTCCCAAGAAATTTGTCAAATGACACTATTCATAAAACTCTTTTTGTTATTAATATGAGACCCTTAATATAATTTCTCTTATGGAGTTCATCAATTACCTTTACGACAGTCTTCAAAACGCTAAAAATGAAGAAAAACTTATTATATTTTTTGCAGCTTTGCTGTTAAATCATCCAAAAATTAATCCTGCCTTCTTTGATTTTTTAAAAAAAAAAAAAAAAACCCCCATTTTTTAAGAAAGTATTTATCTACCTGATTCATTGCTTTTTTTTCAACTGCAACTTTTTATTTTGCATTTGTATATTGCTTTTAATCCAATGGGTCTTGACTAAGTGCAACTCGATTACAACTTAAGACAGCACAGTCAAGGAACTCCAATCAACTGGTATCGTAGTTCGAGAGAAGAATTTTAAACATTTACTTCAATAGCGGCAATAAAGCAATTTGTTTTCTCTTCGTTTGGAACAATTTTGAAACCTGAATTGAAAGTAGTAATGGATAAAAAGCAATTTCAGTAATAAAAAAAAAAAAAAAAACACATCCGCATATTTCATTTACATTTTTTTACAACATTTTATATCTTAAGTTATATTTTGCAGCATAAAAATTTATTTTTAATTTAAATACAAGCTTAAGAGTTATCTAATAAATTAAATCTTTTAACATTCAATTTGTTTAATCGAAAATAACTATTTGCAAGCTGATGTAAACAAAATTTTTTTATTTAAAATGGGTCGTTAAATTGAATTATTAATATAAAATATAATTTTTAAACAAGATATAAGTTAATCCTAAATATTAGAGGAAGGGCAATAAAATTTTTGAAAGTGATATATGTTTTTATAACAATGCTTTGTGACCAATAAAAAAAAACCGATGGAATTATTTTATTCCAATAAAAATTATAAAATTTAATATAATTTTCCTATGCTAATTATAAATAATTTAATGATATATATTAAAGGAATTACTATCCATTTATTTTCTATCTTTCTATATTTTCAGCTGATATTTTGCTATTTTTGCTTATTTTACGATAATCGAATTTAAAATATTTCGTTCATTGTTCAACCTTTTTCACGTTTTTAAACTATATATAACTACGTGATGCATATATAAGAATATTTTAATCTGTAAAATACCTAGTTAAAATGTTTATGCAGCCTGCAATATAATATATTTATTACAATTTCCACGTCTGAGCAGATATTTTTCATTAAATAAAAATTACTTTTAAGAATTAAAAATGCTTACCATACTACCACTTTTAAACGTTTTTTCTAATAATACATAAAAATCAATATTAAAAACTAATTAATTATAAATATGCAAATCAAAACTCAATAATTACGATTGTTAATATATATGAAGGTGTACATGAATGTTTGTGAAATTGTTTGAAATTTTTGTGAATATGTAAGAAATAAATAGTGAAAACACTATTCAGTTTCTGCATTCAGATCTTTTCAATAAATACTTTTCAAAATAAACAGAATGCTTTCAAGCATATTTTTAAAAAATATTGTTTATAATGAAATATTTTGGTAAAGCTTCTAATTCATAAATATGCATTCTTACTGTGCACAGCAAAATCATGGATGGACAAAACGTGCAAAAGCTTTTACTGGATCGTAAAGAACATGAATAAAATCATCATACTTAGAAAAGATCATCAGATGTAAATAAGTAAATAAAACACAATAGCATGTTTTTGATTTTGCAAAATAATGATGGCAGTAGTTTTTTTTTTTGTTATGTGAAATATTTCAAATAAAATGTCAGAACCGTCAGTTTTAACTATAAAGATTTTGTTTTTAATCCAGTAAGTATAAAAAATTATATTATTTTTTTTCCAAAATGTTTTTTGGTTTTCATTTTGAATACTTGTTTTAAATAATAATATTAATAACTACGAGAAATGGCTAATAAACGAGAAACCAATGCATTTATGCAAAAGCTAGTTACAGTCATTGCTGTGGAAAATTCGATGAGTATTCGGTCCACACATTTACGGAATAGCGGACTTAATCTCTTTTCGGGCGAGAGAATTGAACGGTGATTATCCTTTTTGTAGAAAATCTGTTTCAGTGAGCATGTTTGATCCATCCACAACCAACGAAAGCATTGTTGGTTTCCATGACGTTGTAACAGCCATTCACAAAAAGTGGATTCGTCGTTGTAAGTAATTTTGAAACAGATCTTGCATAATTCTGTAGTGAAATGTATTTAGCCTGTTTTCTGTTAATTGTCAATGCACGGCACTATTATCCACATTAAATTGCTTGGTTAGTGCATGTGTGTTCACAGTCGTATTTGCTTCAACCATTCGCACTACCGCAATAATGGTTAAAGTTCGTTTGCGTGTCATTCAATACTAGTATATATGTATATATAGGAATATTTCCAGTATTACTATATATATATATATATATAGAAATATTTTTAGTATTTATCAGTCCAACTAACAGGACGAATTATTGAACGTAATTTTGAAACAAACCTTGCATGATTATGTGGTAAAATGGATTTAGCTCCTTTTCTGTCAATTGTCAATGAAAGGTACTATCACTTACATTAAACAGCTTGGTTAGTGCATGTGTGTTTTCACCGTTGGATTTGCTTCAACCAACCACAGTACCGCAATTTACAGTAATAGTTAAGTACGTCTTTGTTTCATTTAATATGGCGCATTTATATATTGACGGAATATTTCCAGTATTTCTCAGTACAATTAACTGGATGCTATTGAAGTCGAAATGAACGCTCATTTACTGATGACAGACGTATTCTAAAGTAACTTGTAATACATTGCCTCTGCATTGAAAATTGATAAAAATGTAATTCATAAATGAAATATATTAACATTATGCAAGGATTTATGGTAGTTCAAGCAAAGCGAACACAAAACGGCTGTTTACACGACGCGAGCACAACTGAGAAATACTGGAAATATTCCTTCAATATATAAATGCGCCATATTAAATGAAACAAAGATGGACTTAACTATCACTGGAAATTGCGGTACTGCGACTGGTTGAAGCAAATGCTATTGTGAGCACGCATGCACTAACCAAGCACATTAATGCAGGTAGTAGTACTGATTAATGTAGTAATAGTGCATTAACAAATTAAATGCGCTGACTAACCAAGCAGATTAATGTTGGTAATAGTATAGATTAATGTAGGTAATAGTGCATTGACAATTAACAGAAAAGAGATAAATCCATTTCACTACACGATCGTGCAAGGGATGTTTCAAAATTACTTTCAACAATTCGTCCTGTTAGTTAGATTGATAAACACTGAAATTTATCTCTCCATTATATAAATGCACCAGACATTTATCATCCATCTCTCTTGAAACTGTTCCCTTTCAAGTTAAGAGGCAGTTTTTTATTATTAAACTTTTTGCTTCTGCTCCGTTCTGCAGTTTTTATATGATTTAAATAAAAGCTAATATTCCGTGCAATGGATGCGATGCCATACATTTTCCATTCGAAGTGTTCTCAAAACTATGCGCCCTAAAGATATGGTTCTGTGGACAACATTTATTTATTCCGAGTGAGGACTGAGTTTATATGGTATCGACCGAATATTCTGTAAGGATATTCGGAAGGCAAAAACCTACACAAAAAGAAAAAAAAAAAGTGAATAAATATGGGATATTCTATTTTATTTTAAAGAGAAATGTAGTAGAACGTGGAAAGTTTTCACCCTTTAGAAAACGAGATATGTTGGGGTCCATTTAGCAGGAAACACAAATGCTACAAAGATGTCACTGAGTTCTCGTGATCTTGTATTACCTGATCTCGTATCACTGAGTTATCACAATGATGATTAAAGTTGGAACTCGAACCTAAAGATTTTGCCCCATAGAAATAATTAAGGATCGAAAAAAAATGAATCAAGATCAAGATCGTCGTTATCGAAAACGGATAGTACTACAGAAAAGATCCATTGTTCTGCAACGAAGATAAACCTAATAAGGAAGAAATGGACGGACGTAGGCAGTCGATGTAAGATAAGTAATCGCTAATTTCTGCAGGGAACGCCGGAGTTAAAGACAAAACTGAACATCAGAGGATTGGAAAAAGATAATGATGTCAATCACATGATCGGCGCATTTTATAAATATTCACTCATTGTTTTGTATCAACTGAAGGCATAGAGCTGATTGAGAATTCAAGGAACCCCTTCATTTATATTTACAGAATTCAAGGAATCTAGTGAGCATATTTCGCTCGAAATATATTCTGATGATTTGGAACTGAAAGGTAGACAGTCCACCGGGTGATGTATAAAAACATCTTGTCAGATTAAGTGCCTTTTGTAAAGTTACAATTTCACTCTGAAGTTGATATATCTTTCATAGACAATAGTACAATAATGCATAATGCTTGAAAGGTAAAAGGGGGACTTAGGGAACATCAATATGATTTTTCCATATGTAGAGATAACAAAACCTGGATTATTTATATTTTTAAAGATACACCGGAAAAGCCATTCATAGTAACTTAAGATTAAGATTTATTGGATGCCTGTATTTTTTCTCTTGGAAATAAACTGCAAAATGCATTAGAATATATTAGCAATTCATAATTGCTATGCAAATGCAGATTCAATACAAGATTGACCTCAGGTTTATAATTATTTGTCCGGTGTGTGTGTAATATAGAAATTTTAGTATAATTTAAATTTGAATATAAAATGCTCATTAAATTTTACATATATAATTATTATTTAACACTAGTAAAAACTGTTCTAAATAAAGATGGTAGACATGAAAAGCATTTATTTTTTGCTTTGAACGACTGATGGCAGAAATATAATTAATAAACGAAATTTTTATTACTTTTGACAAGTATCAACCAAAATCTATAATAAAAGCGACATTCCTATCAAACATTTCATGCAAATACAGGCACACGAGCACTAATCGTGAGTGAAACAAAAGCGAGATATTGAGAAACCATGCGTGCAAAAGAATTCTAAGGGAAGACAAAAGGATGCGGGGAGGGGGAGGAGCTTGTGCTGGGGCGAAAGGACCAATCATGCGGATGATAACGGCAGAGAGCTCTCACACGGAATGATCCTCCTCGAGATAGGCCAAAATTCGAATGATGTCATAGCTGCCATGGGTCAAGAAGTCCTTGCGGTCACTCTGCACAAAACACATTCACTTTCCACACATGTATGACATGGACACAAAGATATATGTACAACAACAAATGGTAAAAAGCACATCACTTAAAACTGGACAAAAACAAAAAGAAAAAAATAGGCGCTTCATACTTACTACGGACATGCACGTGTTACAACAACAAACAATTTTTCGTACGATAGACATAGTTCAGCATAAATTTATATGATTTATTTTAATGTAAACATAATGGTATTTAAATCAAAACGTTGAAAGTTTTCATTGAAATTGAAAATTATTTGATTTTAAAAATAATGTTTTTGGTATGCAAGGAAAAATTCTTAATAATATTATAGTACCTAATTTTGAATATAAAAATATAAGAAAACTGTATTTAAAACATTTTTTCAAGATTTATTTATATTTTTACACGTAAAATTCATTTTATTATTTGGATGTTAGGATTGATTTTAAAATTAATGGCTAATTTCTTCAAATGTCAAGAGACAAATTATCTTATAAAATATAATATTTTTTAATATATTTCTATCTTTACACCTTTTAAAGTTAATAATTTTTGTACAAAACTAAAATGATTAAAACATATCTAATAGTTTCTGTAATTCTTCGATATTACTAAAACTTTTCTGGAAATATTTAGTAAAAACAAAAATTTTTTTTTATGGTTTTAATAATCTAACTTCTTGAACTAAAAACTTTAAAGGGCACCAAATTTTCTTTTTCTTTTTTTTTTACATCAATATTTCGAAAAATTTATAATTGAATTTGATCGGACTTTTAACATAAATAAGTAAATGCTTTATGTTATTTTTCTTTCTTAACCGTGCTATGCGATCTAGCACAATATACGCAGCTCTAAATTTAAACAATAGGAAATCCCTTTTTTAATAGTCTTTGCATACAAAACAATGTAATTAAATATATTTTTATATTAAAATTAACTTTATTTTTATTCTTCGTCAATTTTTAATTTCAATTTAAACTTTTAATCAACTGATTTTTAATGATTCCAATATTCAAATAGAACTAAGAAAAAAATATTTAGAAACTTTTAAAGAGTTACATATATAAGGTTCAATCACGAGACACTATAATAATCCTCTTGTTGATGGGGATAATGACATACGGCATACTTACAGCCATGTCGAAGCAGCAACGTGCCTGAAGTGTCCGGCTTTCCCGTCGGCTACAGGCAACCTGAGGAAGTAGGGAGCGTTTGTCCTTGGAAAACACTGGAGCTTCGTACATGTCGACCCAGCCGAAGTTCGTGTCCTCCTGGCTGTGCTGCAACACACAACGAACAAGGAAACTCATCACACATCCCCTCTATTTTCACAATAAAATACGAAAACTAATAAATAATACAGAGACGCCGATGTCAAACAAGACTCTTCAGTAGTATCTCAAGACATTTCTCGTCAGTTTAATTGCTTTTCAGTAATAAAGAGAAGGAAGACAAACGCATATACCAATGTCAAATAAGACTTTTCCGTAATATCTCAGGCCTTTTTAGCAGTTTTTCAGTAATCAATGGAAGTAATTGCAAACACATATTACACATTCGACTTTTCAGTCGAAATAACTACTTTGCACGAAATTCACATTAACAAAAGATGCACATTGGCAACTGTAACCGCAGTTTATATTAGCAAGAAAAGCAGCAATTTTTAAAAAATATTAATTGAAGTTTGACATTTATTAACATAAGATTATCATCATAACTGGCTCGACAGCCCGTTGTGGCCTTCTTTTAAAAATCCAGCCAGGCTGTTCTCCTCTTGGCGTGGAGCACCAATTTTTGATCTTAATAACATTAAAATCAGAGTCCAAACAGTCGACCCATCTTTTTGGTCTTTCCCTTGGTAGTTGTCTATAAGGGATTGCATTGAAAACCTTCAAAGCAGCTCTATCACTTTCCATTCGCATGAGATGACCGGCCCATCTCATTCCGTTCAATTTAATAAATTTTAGAATGTCAATATCTCTTTGTAAAGTTCAAAATTGTATCTTCTTCACTAATTTCCATTGTTATTGATACCACCAAAAAATAGTTCGTAGCACTTTTTCTTTCAAAGATTTACCATAAGGTAAATGTCGATATTATTTACGCCCTAATGCTATCAACATGTGTGTTAAATTATTTTTTACAGATTAAAATTAATACAGGAAAAAGCATATGTTTTAATTACATAATGCTACACAGCATTTTGAAGTGAAAATATAAGCATTGCAAGCCATGAAAATCCATAACAAAAGACATATAAATATTATCCATTAAACGCTATCCTTTTAAGTAAAGTACTCACAGATTAAGAGTGCTTTATGATAACAAAAGAAAATTGAAATAACGGTAGCATTTGAGAAGATTATTTAATAAGATCGATTGTTACTTTATTATTTGTTAAAAGAAACTGCATAAAATCTTTTTTTTTCACGAAAAAGCGGGCGCATCGCAATTGATGGAAGTTTTTAATTAAGCAAAGTAGGAAAAGTAACAGACAAAAACGGACTTTTTTAAATTGTTGCAAGAAGTATTAGTTTTTCTGTTGTTAATCGAAATTGTTTTGTTATTTTCAGTAGTAACTACGAAGAATCCGTAGTAGCTGGGATCTTTGATATTTGTATCTCACCAATGCACATCATTTTGTAACTTACATTTGCCAACAAAAAAAAACATTTCTTTCCGTCTGTCTGTTATGAATGGTCGTCAAATAATTTAAAAGGTGAATTTAATTCGTCTTTACATTCTTGAAGTCAAACCAAGGGAAATTTTTACAACGCGTATCTTAAAGTGGATGATTTTGATATCTATGTTAACAGTAGAAAATATATAATGAGATGTGTCTGGATCTTGATTCTGCTGAGTTTGCTTAATGACTTCTTGGAAACTTCAGAATTGAGTGACATTTTCAATCGCTGATGGTTAAAAATCTTTAAAAGAGAACTAATATTATCATATTTGGTGAGAACGGCAGATTATTCATGGACAAAGCACATCAATATAGTAGAGCATAGTTTTAATATTATCATCATTACTGAAGGTCTTGATAAGATTAAAACCATCGGATTAAACCAGTGAGACTATTAAGAGGCAGCTTCTTAAACATTTTAAAAGTAGTCTTTATTTTTTGATACTACAAAAAAAATAGTAATATATAGTTTACTTAATAGCTTACAATAATCATGGTGAACCATGGACACAGTAATGATATAACATCGAGACCATTGAATTTTATTCAGAATAATTTTCGATTCATTGAACATCATTTTAAGAGTTTAAATCGACTGTCTCAGCCAAATTGCTGGGTTGTGGCGATTTAAGAATTTCCCAATGAAAAATTGTAGTGTTTTCTCAGAATCATGTCTTCAAACTTTGGTTCGTAAATGGTTCAGGCCAAAGGATTTGGAAACTTAGCAAAATAGAATATTGTGACAGTTACATTTATTTCATCTTTCTGTATGACATATTTTCTGTATTGACATATTGAATCATCATTTCGTGGCATTTGAAGTTATAGGCTTAGTTTTTCATTTTTAAATGTATTTTCAGAATTTAATGCTAGTACTATGTTTGGAACTGTTAAGTTACACTTTTAACATTTTCATTAAAAATTTTTTCATTATTAACATTCTTAGAACCAAATTTATTATTATTTGAATTTTTTCGTTTTTAATGATTGTGCAACGATTGCTAAAACCAGATGCAACCAAATTTTTTAAAATATAATATTTTAAAATCGATAATAAAAGTATTTGATTTATTGGAATAAGATTGTTTCAAATTTAAAATGCATGTGACTCAATTAACATATTTTTAAAACGAAAATAAAAGGGTACGAACTTCGCGTATTATATGTTTTCAAATTTTGGGAAATGCAATATATATTTCAAATTAAATAAATTTTAATTTTATTTTATTCGAAAAAATTACAAATTATTTTTCATTTGAGGAAATGCGAATTTATGTAAAATGGCATCTTTCCTCTCAACGAAAGAGGAAAAATTTGACAGCAAATGTCCTGCTCAGCTAAAGAACATATACTACTTTAACGTGCTAATTCCAGTCATAGACATGACAGCTTTTGATTCTTCATCGCTATTGTTTTGCTAATCAAGTATCTTTGGTACAGAAACCCAATTTGCTATTTAGCAAACTCATTAAATAATAATAAAATACATTATGAAACACATAGGATGCTTTCAAGTTTTATTATAAAAAGTCTTGCCTATATTAATATTGTTGTTATTTATCTTGAATAAAACCCTTCAGTCACATAAAAAAAGAAAAGTTTGGTTTAGTTAGACGCCTGCGAAAATAAAAATAAAACATATTTTTTTACTCATCCAAACTCATGGACCTGTATAACTTTCATGCTAATGTGGCAGCTGGCGTTAAGAGGGCTGAAGTTCATATGTCTTGGCGGCACTCATTGCAATGTTTCAGAAATCATAATTTTTATGACGATTGTGACGATGTGTGTAAAGAATTTCGCATTGATAATCCGGCTTTTGACTTGTGATTCTTTTTCAGGTTTTCTCCCCATACGACATGCAAATAAGGTTCTCTGTAAAGGCAATATTTTGTCCTCATCGTATATCAAGTGGTTGATCTTGTTACTAAAAACTAAATGTCAATAAAATATGGAATAAAAAGCCCACTCCCTCCCCCCAAAAAAAAAAAAAACAACACCATGGGTAATCTGAATTATATATCAACATTAGAAATTCACGTTATAGAGTATTTTTTTCACTTACTTTGTGGCACATCCATCCACTGTCACCAATCTGACAGATGCTGACAATGGATGAGTTTTGTACTCTCCTCAGCCATATAGCCAAAAGTCGCTGATCGTCAATCCACTTCACTGCGGTCAAATAGTAATCACTGATGGGAAAGAAAAAGTGAGCAGAAAATTAAGATCTGCTCTTCTAATAAAATGAGGTGATTTTTTAGTCAGCCATATTGAAACGTATCAACTTTTTTATTTTCGTTGCATAATAGAAATCTAAATTTAGTATTTAAATTTTTATTTTGTGGTTTGTTATTTTTAGAAAAGGATCACCATTATTTTTATTTTAAGACTGAAAATATTTTATGCTGAACAAAAAGCAACGAAAATAATTTTCATGATGGTTGAAGAAACTATTAACATATATGTAACAGAGGACGAAATAAAAAGGCATTTATTCAACAATGCCAAAAGACAGCTGCACTCGTATACAAGATGAGTGCAGAAATCTCTGGCACTTATTGAAATGGTTTAACAGATTAACACAGCTAATATAAAGAACTCATTTTTATTCATGGTTCAGCTTTACAATTTAATGAAAAATATATCTAGATACAAAATATAAATTACGCCAATATTAAGTATGAGTTTTGAAAATGATATCTTTTAAATGTGTTCCTCCGTTCCCACATTGCTGAGTCCATTAATGAAACTTGGCATAACCTATTTTCAAAGGTATTTCACGATTATTATGAAAATTCTATACATTTTTCCGATTGAAATAAAAAAAAAATTAGTCAAAAATATATTTATTTAATCGCTTATTAATAGCATAGTTGACCATTCTTTTCAATGACAATTTAACCAAACCAAAAAAATTAATTTTTTAAGTAAAACCAAATAAATTTTATAAAAAAAACAGTATTAAAAGACTAAAAAAATAGTCGACTATGTTGATGATTAAATAAATTTATTTTTGGCTAAGTTTTTTAAAAAAAAGTATCCAGTTTCATTTCAACTTCTTCTCTTGAAATCAGTTTAAGTTTTAAAAAATGATCATGTGATGGTAATGGTAAGATGATAATCTGTCAAAGCAAAGTTGGAGATTGTGTTGGGTGAATCAAATGCCTCAAAGTTAGCTAAATTGTTATAGAAGGCTCTTAGTCACTCTGGCAGGTGGGGTTTGGCATTGTCCCGCTCAGGAACACTCCATTTTTTTTCTTTACCCAACCAAGACTGCTTTTCCAGCAAAAATACTTTTTAGTTGCTGACAGTAAATTTCAGCATTTGTTTCTTCAATAGTTATCTAAACACTCACCAATAAACAATTCTTTTTATATCCCAAACTATATTCTAACTAATCTTCTTTCGGTGGAGACTATTTCGAGGTCGTTTTGATAGGTTTTAAAATACGGTTATGCCAATGTCTTTTGCACTTGACAG
This sequence comes from Caerostris extrusa, assembly GCA_021605095.1. NCBI lineage: Eukaryota > Metazoa > Arthropoda > Arachnida > Araneae > Araneidae > Caerostris > Caerostris extrusa. The sequence continues at coordinate 12,091 of BPLR01012076.1, read as the reverse complement.
TATGAAATCAGCGGATTTACTGATATCCTAGACATTTAATAGTTGAATAAATGTAATGTTTGTTAATAATGTTTTGTGTTAACTATCCATCAAAAACGGATAGAACTTTTATTACAACCTGATAAATGCAACAAGATCATTGACTAATTTTTGTTATACGCTTTTAATTTTGAAAATTAATTTAATTTTTACTAGATTTATTACTTTAGCTTTCATTTTTATAACAATTCTAGAACAAAAATTTCATATTTTGAATTAAATTAAACGAAGAATATTTCAAATAATGTGTTAAACATGTTTTATTTTGAAATGTAAAATTAATTTTGTTGAATATAAATTGCTGTTTTATTGAAAAGGATTGCAGTATTAATAAATGTGATGCATTTTGCCTCATATAAAATTTTAAAAAAGGTACGAAAGTCTGAATACAGAAAAAAAAAGGGATTCAAACCAAATTAAAAAATAATTTTTTTAACCTATGAGGAAGGTTGTCTTTTTACACTCGTTCTAAACTCACTGATTTATATTTTTCTTAATAACAAAAAAAAAGCTAATTTTACATGGTTTACATGAAAACTTACTGATCTTGAATATCTTTTGGGGCATTACTTCTTCAGTAACAGGAAACGGCTGAGTGAAATCTGCGACCCATAAGCTTGCTTTTGGATTTGGCCTTCCTGGCTGCAACAGCACATGATTGACAGGTTAATTAACATGCAAAAATTTTTTTATAAAAATTCATAAAAAACTGGGTTTTCAAAGAAATGATTACATGGAATTTGAAAACAACAACAACAACAAAAAAAAAAAAAAAAAATCACTGAGTTAATGTTGAAGTAATTTCACTTAACATTTTAATCAAAACTTAATGGATTTTTTTTTCATTGGATGTTTATCATTTCAAAAATATTATTTCTTTGAAAAAAAGAAAGGAATCAAGGGATTTTCTACTAATTAATAATCTTTAAATAATTAATTATAGGATTGCATTGTATAATTAATTGTAAGTTTTTCTATTAATTAATAATCTATAAGTTATTAATTGTAAGACATAAAATACTATTTTAAGAATTTTATATAATACAATACAATACAATTTTAAAAATTTCGTAAGTCTTCCTGAAAAAATTCATTGGTCTTAATTGATTTAGTTAAGTCAGTTAGAGGCCGGTTTACAGTTATTGCACTTTTAATATACAAATTATTTGTGAGATAAATTAAGAACAGACATTTCATTAAGACAATATCACTAACGATTGCATTTATTAAAAATGCAATTAATTGCTTACTATGATTAAATTATTATATATTTTCCTTTTGGATATTGAGATAATAATATTATTAATGACTATCAATGATGATAATATAATGATCTACGTGCAATAATTATCTCTCTCTGTTAAAAATAACTATTTATCATGAAGACCTTAAAACTCAATATATATTGATTTTTTATATGTCTACCTTCCATGAGCTAATACTAATCTATACAATAAGGAGAAAATTACAGTTTACGAGAGTTGCATGACACAAAAAAATAAAATCAATATTTATAACAATTCTAGAACAAAATAATGATAGCACAGTTTGACAGCAAAATGAAAGTCTTTTCTGCACATTTTGCTATTTTTGCCAAATAACATCAAATTTAAATTTGACAGTAAAAATTTAAAAGGAGATCCATATTTTAGCGAAAATATTTTTCTGAATTTCAAAAAGCACGATAAATGGAAGAAAAATTTGAGTGACAATTCAAACCGATGACATACAAGCTTAAAATGTTTACTAACACATAAAACTACCCTCCATTCCCTTAATGAAGATCTAGTTCTATAATAAAATAATAAGGAATTTTGAAATAACTATCTAAACTATTATAAATAATGGGTACAGATGGCTTTGATTTATAAGTAAATACAGTATTTTATGAAATACCAAATATAATTTTAAAAATAAAATCAACCAAATAAAGAGAGTAGATTTTTGAGCCAAACGAAAGTACCCAATTTTAGTTCAGTTGAATATATTTTATTTCCCTAGCATAATAGCTAAATTTATTATAATGGTTAAGGGAAGCATTGTGATCAAAGTTCTAAAATATTCTTTTTAGAACTTTGAAAATTATGATAAAAGGGAATTTCTACCAGATAAGGCGGACATTGCAAAACATTTTAGGGGACTGGAGTAATCGGAAAAAAAAATGTTAAATGGAAAGAAAAAAACCTTGAAAAAAACATTTGCCAAAATCTTTAAAATTTTTAGAAAGCGAAATTTCATTCAATTTAATTGTGATTATCTTTCGACATTCCGTAGAAATTTCACAAATTTAAAAAAAGTTTGGTTCTAAGAAAGTTACAGAAAGAATCATTGTATTTTTGAAAAGCTTATGAGGATAATTAAAAAAGAACTAAGAATAATTCTATAAAGTAACCAGAGAAACAACATTTGCCTTAGCGCACTAGCAGGTATGTTTCTTTTGTGCAAAGAAATGTATCCATAAGAGTAAAGTAAAAACTAGGGATAAAAGGAGTTTGTTTATTTTAATCTTTAAATAATACCTTTTATTTAAATCGAAGATTTTCTTGATTTGAATAAGACTCGGCTCAAAAAGCAGAACAAGCTAATATGAAATCTGTTTAAGAAATAGCCAAAGCAGCTAGCCAAATTCGAGAGCATTAATTCTTAGAGGAATTCTACCGGAAGGAAAAGATTCGCAAACGATTTTGCCAGGGAGAATTCTCATTACAAATTGCTTGTTTTCAAAAATATTATCTGAAAAAAATATTGAATCGCGCATTTCCCGTTATTTTAAATTGGGCTGATTTGTAATACGCGACAGGGAACAATGCTTTTTTTTACCAAACGATTTTTTTATCTCTTGCAGAAAATTATCGCTTGCCTAAAAATCACAAGAACAAAATAGCCTTCGCTCTCTGAAAGCAATTGCTTCAGCATTTTTCCTTTTAATACCTGGGAGAAAAGATTTAATTCAATTTATTAAATTATTGAAATATTAAGCTGAAGATAAAACGTTATAAATTTGTTTTTAAGCAAATATATGTGAAAAGAATGAAGAGAAACGTAACCTAAGCATTTTATTGATTACGCGTGACCTAATATTATACTTTAAAAATTAAGTCCTGAATTTTTTCAATTTTAATGACACAAGATAGATTAAGATGTCAGATTTATTCAAATGTGTTTAGATTTGTTCAATTTTTTATGTTTAAGATAAAAAGACAAAAATAGGACGTAAATAGATTTAATTCGTCAATCACCGTGCTGTACTTTAATGTACATATTTCAGCAATTAAATATCATTAAAAATTAATTTGTTTGAAATGTTTACAGATATGCACACATATGAAAATATTAATGAAATTTTGTTTCTGTTGTTTTGTTTACTTTAATAACCACGAGCACTTTTGTTTGAAAAAACACCTCGTTTTAACCTCAAAACAAGAGTATCATTTTTTTAGCTTTTAAGTATGGACAACAAATTATTTAACTATATATACCTTTACCTGCAAATCATGAGTTAATACTGTAAATATTCTTATACATACATAGGGTTCTCAGAGTATAAATTTATGTTTTGTTTATCTTATATTACGTTAATATATCGTAAATTATTATATTTAACAACCATCTGCTTATAAAGTAATATAAAATTAGCTGACCACACATAACAAGAAAGTGTGTTTTCACATGAGTACCATTACAAGCAAAGTATAACAAACTATTTCTTTCATGGAATAACATTTATTGCAACAATTTGCAAAATACACATAATATTATAATGTTTATAAGGATATTAAATCTCCAACATTAAAAAAAGTTTTTAAATTGTATTTAATAAATTTGTTCTTGAACATTTTATGTTGATTATTAAATAAAAATATTTAACAATTTTAATTTTAAAAATTTTAAAAAACTTACTCAAATCAAAATGTTTATATGGAAAAAAAAAATTAAAAATTTTATTTTGTTTAATTATGTACTGCATTCTTTTTATAGGTATAATAGAAATAATATAGAATTAAACACTGACAGACTGAAGGTCGTCCTAGCAATAAAGAAGCCTATGTTTTACAGTTAAATAACAAGGAGTTCTCATATCATTCCGTTAAGGTGATAATTAAAAAGACCCTTAGGTGCTCCTTCATTGAGAATGCTGCCGTTAGAAACAGTCACAAGCCTTGGTAAGATCATATTCATGACATCCCTGAATGACCTAGAGAAAACTCGGTGGCATTGCTTTTCTGTGGCAACGATTGTCTCCGCAATCACCTTCACAGAATTAAACTGACTCCTAACTCTCTCTGTCTCCTCTACGATAACCAGGAAGAAATGGACATGTCTCACTTTGCTTCCTGTTCTACACTGCCTCATGTTTCTTTACGTAAGCGTTATTGGATTGCCAGGCATAAATTGAGGGATTAACTGGTGTCATTTGTTTCTTTTATTTTTTTGTGTTTTTCTTTTTCATAATTATGTTGTCCTCTAAACTTGCTATTGGAAAAAATAAAATAAAACTTTTTGTTGTTAAATTTAACTCAACTTCTATTATAAAATGTTTAGCATTGCTCTTAAAACATTTTGTATATTATAGGATTTTATTGTTTGGTTTGTATAAAATTGCAACAATTTTGTACATGAACACATATAAAAATAAAAATATTACATCAGCCATAAAAGCAAATTTCACTACGGAAAAAAAAGCTGAAATATAAGACAATTTTTTTTATCCGTGTTTTCTAATCATGTTTTATGTTTTTTCGAGATTTTAATACATACTATTTTATAATAATAAATGAAGGAAAATTGGAAAAAAAGCTAAAAAATATGACATTTTCTCATGATTATAATTTTGATAGCGATGACAATTATGCATGATACTAAGGTCATAACATTATAATGATATTTAAGTGGTTAAAAAACGAATCTTATAATTTTGCCATTCAAGAAAACTTTGCAAATTGAAGCACAAAAAGTTAAATCAAATTAAACGAAACAGCTTTAGAAAAAGTGCAATTGATGTACTTAGCAGCTAAATAAACATCTCAAAGAATTACATTATTAATTTAAACAAAATATTAATCTTTTTATTTAAATATTTTCGTAAGTATATAGTGGACCATAATGTTCTTATTTTGAAGTTTACAAATTACATTTCAGCTTAAAATAAGAATAAAAATAGGCAATGATAGGAGAAGGGAAATGCAACGATTTTAGAAAAATTTGCAAAAGAATGCGGAACATCTTTACCTCAGGACAAAAGTTGCTCATTCGAAAACAATGTAGCAAAATAAATATTGTTCTTTTACAGCTTCGTTCATATATGTTCACGGGCAGAGCGCCTAGTTTATGCTTAAGGCATTCGTGCTGAGATGGGGACATACCAAAGGGAAGAAAGTCAAAGTACATCAAATAGGAAAAAAAATGGAAAAAAAGAATTTAGTTTATAAATTTTAACCCAAAAAAGTTTTAACTTTTGGGAATGTAAATATTTTCAGAAATAAATGAAATATGTAATGTAATTAACTGCATAATATATAATACAGTCATGAAATATTTGGTGCAATATTTTGTATGTTAGAATACTTTCACTTTGTTGCCATTAAATACATCTGCCTTATATAAATCTGTAATAAATCTAAATCTATCTAAATTTGTAACACATATTTTTTATTAAAACTAAAATAAAATTTTCTATGAATAAGTAAAATGTAGTTTTAATTAATTGTTTCATGTTATAACTAAAATTTTAATAATTTTACTTTTGTAATTTTTATGAGAAATGATATTATTATATAAAATATAAAAACCATAACTCTGCCCTTCATTTGATATATTTTACTATATCAACGTGTTAAATATTTTTAATATATTAAATGGAAATTTGCATTTAGATGTAAATTTATTTATTTATTTTGCTTCATTTGTTTAATATTTTTTTTTTGCTAGGATCTAGTATTAGCTATAAAGAAGCATTTAGATTAAATACAAAAAATAAATTTAAATAGATAAATTTTAAAAAGACATTCTAGAAGTTAGTAGAAGGAATATCAGCAACATTTATCAATATTTTTATAAGACTAATTACGTAGACGTATTATGGATAGTTTAGTTCAAAGATACTTTCAAAAAAATGAATTGAAAAATACTTTAGAAATAATTGTTTAATAGTTACTCTTACTGAATAACATTTTTAATGGTTTAAAAAGAAAACAAAATATATTTGTGTAAATATTTATATAAATATCTATATATATATTTATACACTGAAGTGACAAAAGTCATGGGATACCTCTTAATGTCGTGTCGGCCCTCCTTTCGCCCGGCGAAGTGCAGCAACTCGACGTGGCATGGACTCAACAAGTCGTTGGAAGTCTTCTGCAGGAATATTGAGCCATGCTGTCTCGATAGACGTCCATAATTGAGAAAGCGTTGATGGTGCAGGATTTTGGCCACGAACAGACCTCTCGATGAGGTCCCATAAATGCTCGATGGGATTCATGTCGGGCAATCTAGGTGGCCAGATCATTCTTTGAAATTGTCCAGAATGTTCTTCAAACCAATCGCAAACAGTTGTGGCCCGGTGACATGGCGCATTGTCATCCATAAAAATCCCATCGTTGTTTGGGTACATGAAGTCCATGAATGGCTGCAAGTGATCTCCAAGTAGCTGAACATAAGCATTTCCAGTCAATGTTCGGTCCAGTCGCACCAGAGTACCAAGTCCATGCCATGAAAAAACAGTCCACACCATTACGGAGCCACCACCAGCTTGAACAGTGCCTTGCTGACAGTTTGGGTCCATGGCTTCGTGGGGTCTGCGCCACACTCGAACCCTACCATCAGCTCTTACCAACTGAAATCGTGACTCATCGGACCAGGCCACGGTTTTCCATTCATCTAGGGACCAACTGATATGCTCACGTGCCCATGAGAGTCGCTGTAAGCGATGTCGTTCTGTCAGTAAAGGCACTCGAGTCGGTCTTCTGCTGGAATAGCCCAAGAAAGTAATATTTCTCCGCACAGTTCTAACAGACAAATCCCTTGTACGTCCCACATTGATTTCTGCGGTTATTTGACGCAGTGTTACTTGTCTGTTAGAATTTAGGACTCTTTGCAGACGTCGCCGGTCTCGGTAGTTAAGTGCAGGCGTCGACCACTGCGCTGTCCATGGTGGGATGTTGCACCTGAAATTTCATACTCTCGGCACACTCTTGACACAGTGGATCTGGGGATGTTGAATTCCCTAACGATTTCCGAAATGGCATGACCCATGCGTCTAGCTCCAACTAACATTCCGCGTTCAAAGTCTGTTAATTCCCGTCGTGCGGTCATCATCACGTCAAAACCTCTTCACATGAATAACTTGAACAGAAATGAAAGCTCTGCGAAAGCACTGCGCATTTATACCAGTTCTAAGCGATGCTACTGCCATCTGAAAATTTGCATATTGGTATCCCATGACTTTTGTCACTTCATTGTATATACTTATATATTTATATAATTCTTTCACAAATTAAATTTTTATGTTTACACTTGAAATATTATGTGAGACTTAAGACAGATCTTATTCTTACATAATTTCATTATATACACACGTATATATATATATATATATGTATATGGCTATACATATATATGTATATGTATATATATATGTATATATATAATGTATATTTATATGTATATTTATGTATATATGTATATATATATATATATATATATATATATATATATATATATATATATATATATATATATATATATATATATATATATATATATATATATATATATATATATATATATACGTGTGCATATAATGAAATTATGTAAGAATAAGATCTGTCTTAAGTCTCACATAATATTTCAGGTGTAAACATAAAAATTTAATTTTTGAAAGAATTATATTTACTAAGAAAAGAATTATTATGTAAATATTTATATTAAGAAATATTATTAAGAAAATATTATTATTAAGAAAGAATTATGTTATTTGTCATTTAATCCACTTCCAATACTATATATATATATACATACATAACTAATTAATTAATTTTAAACAACAGTGATAAAATGCAAAGTTTAAAAGCTCTATAATTTATTAAAAATTACCTAAATGTCATTTATTTAGAAAAAAAAAAAACAATTATTTTCTCATGACTCTTCTATATATTAACCTCTATTACACAATTTTATCCTTTATTAATATTAATTGACTAGTAAAAATATAACTAGATAATATCCATTTAACCATAACTTACAGACCATTTTAATCATCAACGACTCATTTTAGATATTAATATATCTGAAAACCGAATGAGAAACAATACATTGTTGACTGTTTATTTTCATATTGCTTTTTCCCTAACTTCAGAAACGTTTTTTTCCAATATAAATTGTGCTGTCCTTTCTGAAAAACAACATAAACGCCCCTTACTAACCGTAATTATGAATAGTACAAATAACAATGCATACAAATAGTCAATATCAATGCTTTCTGCAGGTCATTTCTTCTGAATGACCTTCGGGAAGAATGCTCAATATCGAGAGAAATGTCCCCCGATCTCAAATAACTATGATCATTTTCCGGAAAGGCCACTTACTAAAATTGGAACAATATTTAGATTGGTCAGTGACCACAGAAAGGGAATATTCAGTTAAGGTTACAGGGAGGATCATTTAGGTGAGAATAGAGACCTTCTCGTCTTACTTTGGTTATTTTTTTTTGTCACCTAGTTTATATCTGTCGTATTTATCTTTTGCACCAGACATGGTCTACTCAGTTAAAACAGAATAAGCCAACAGATTTATTATGGTTCTTGCATTTGATATTATAGTCAATGAAATAAAGTACTTCTGTGTTACATGATGAACTGCTAATTTTTAAAATTATTCATTATAATAGATTTCGTAATTATTTTAAGGAATTTTTCTTATTACATTTATATTTTTATTTATCCTTTTAATTTTTTTATTTTGTAACAATTTTAATATATAATTATTTTTAAAAAATTAATCAAATGATTTAATTAATTTATATTTGATTTTAAAAGGGCATCATTTTCCGTTTTAAATCTTATGTTCCATAAATATCTCAAAATAAACATTGAGGAAATTTTTAACATATGAAATTTTAAATATAATATGCTGTCTTGTACTATTGTACAAATTGCTATCATCTAATATTTATAAGTGAGTAACTCATATAACTGTATTTTTAAGGTAAATTTAAATATTTAATTGAATTTCAGAATGTTTAGATTATTTTTCATTAAAAATATTTTCTTTTAATTTTTTTTTCTTTATTACAATGCATCAAATTATTATAGATAAATCTATTAATACAATTTATATTTAATTTTGTCCGCTTAAATAAAGGTAACAAAAAATGGCTTCTATATTATATAATTATAATATAGAAGACATTATAAATAATATATTTATTCATAAAAGAAATGCTTGTATAGATATATATACTATTTAATTACTCGTATGTTAAATTTTAATAGTTTCAGAAAACAGCAATAATGCATTGTATATCTTTTAAAAAAAATTTTATCTTACTTACTTTTTGTTTATTTAAGACTTTCAAACTGCCTCATTGTCCATGTAAAAATACGTGACTTTGAAATGCGCTGTTGACATTTTTGTTATATATCTGTCTCCTTTTCTATCGTTAAACCTCTTCAAGAAATTATATGTCTCTTAAGGTCAGTTGTTACTATTCAACTACTTAAGATTTTCCTATTTAAACTGAATAATATCTTACATTTTGATATCATCTACTCCATGCCTCTTTCATACTAGCCTCCATTTCATGACTTATTTATCCAACGATTCATTCCCTGTCCTTGACTCGGACGAGATACTAAAATAACAACAACAACAACAACTGCATTCACAAAAAAACTGAATTTTCATTCTGTAAAAAAAGCAAAAAGCAAAACATCCATAATCCCATTCCCGTACAATGTCCATTCCAGAAGGATGCTTTTGAGCACTGTCCATAGAATTTGGTGGCCTCAACAAAGAGCACTTTCTTCCCCGATTCCTCGAGGTCTATGGTCCATGCTCTGAGTGCCTTAGATCTTCCAATGAAGCATACCTGGCCAGACTCGACAGGGATTTTCCTCGCTTGTCAAAGTGCATCTCTAGGTAAATGTGCCCAGTATGTGATCCGAATGAGATGTGGGTGCTGGTTGAGTGGTACAGGCTCCTTTTCTCTTCTTCTACTACATTTTTTTCACTTCTTGACTTCTGGGCTTAACGGTATTTCTATGGAGGGATAGACCCAGTGGTAAAAGACGAGGACGACGAGGAAACAAAAATAGATCTGACATCTTGAGTGGATCCTCCAAGCAGACTTTTATTGCCGGGGAAGATAGTCATAACTTGAAGGTTGAGAGTTGGACTTTTTTCTCTCTCTCTGAAAGGGATATGAAGGGTTTTGGGGATTTATTGAAATATAAATAAGCAGATCTTGTTTGAGTATTTTTATGAGAGATGTAAGCATTTGAATCAGTTTCTGGTATGCTTTAAGGATTAAATTTTTAAATAGCCAATCTTTGAAAATCTTTTTGAAAACTTTTTCATGATAAAAAAGAAGGACATCCATTTTTATATTTTACCTTTTTTTCAATATTTATGTGGTCTCCTGACGAAGAAATTGTTATCATTTTAAACTATTTATCATAAAATGCATGAAATTGTGAATTAAATTTTATTGTATTAGTTAAGTTTATTTTAAATACGTTATGATAGTGCTTTGTATATGGTCAGCCAATAATCATGCTCTTTTGGACATCGAATAAATCGCTACGTTTCTGCATTACACCAACGATTGAAATGCTTTCCGATGCCCTAGGACATCCTTTATATACACGCCACTGCAATGTGCTGTCACCTGCCTTTTTGTGATTATCAACGTGAAATAACCAATTTCACGTTGATATCGAAAATAGGTGGTTGGTCACTTTAATGTGACTGGACTGCGTATATATATGCTATTTAACTATTTGTATTTTTAAATTTAAATAATAATTAATTTAAGTTTCAGAAAACAGCATTAATCTCTTAAAAGAATTTTTTATTACTTATTTTTTTTTTTTATTTGAATCTTTGAAACGATCTCATTGTCCGTATAAAAAATACGTGACATTTATGGGCTGTTGGAATTTTTTTATAAATCTACCTCCTTTTCCACTGTTATATCTCTTCAAGATATCACTTATTTCTTAAGATTAGTAGTTACTATTCAACTACTTAAGTTTTTTTGCTATTTTAAATATTGATAAAAACTGAATAATAAGATATATTTTTGATATCCCAACTACTCCAAGTCTCTTTCATGCATGGAATGCTTAACTTCTGGGATTTCAAGTCACCATTCCTGCCTTATTTATCAGGCGATTCATTCCCTGTACTTGACTCGGACAAGATATTACGATAACAACAACAACAATTGCATTCACAAAAAACCGAATTTTTATTCTCCAAAAAAACAAAGCAAAACATCCAATCACATTTCCGTACAAGTACAATGTTATTGAAGGTAAATCTATGATACAGTTAATTTCTATTTCCTTTGTCATTTAAATATATAAAGATAACATAAAATTACTGCTATATTTCTTTAATATGCAAATTTAATTTTAAATATGACTTTGGATTCATAAAGAAGTGCTTGTATATATATATTATTTAAAATTTTCAAACGGTCTCATTGTCCATATAAAAACACGTGATTTTTAAATACAATATAGTCATTTTTTTTATACATCTGTCTCTTTTTTCCCCGTTATACCTCTAAAAGAAATTATATGATTCTTAAGTTTAGTTGTCACCATTCAACTACTACTTTGCAATTTAAACTGAATAATAGGATATATTTTTTGATACCATCTACTCATGTCTCTTTCATGCATGTCATGCTTGACTTCTGGGCTTTCAAGCCTCCATTTCATGCCTTATTTATCCAACGATTTATTCCCTGTCCTTGACTCGGACAAGCTACTACAATAATAACAACAACAATCTGCATTCACAAAAAACTGAATCTTTTATTCTGCAA